>SMDT01000396.1:0-175549 GCA_005392925.1 Aquilaria sinensis
AAGTCTTGAGTTTTGTGGCTGAAACTTTGGTTCTTTTTTAGGATTTTCGCTCAGTCCTTCAATTCCTGCTAGTGGTAACTAGGAGGGGATAGAACAGGTAAGATTTCCAGGTTGTCCCTACTGTGCAAATTACATAATCCGTGAGGTATCTGAACTTGGTATGAGTTAGCGGCTATGCAAGTGCTTTGTGCCAGGCTGAGGGCATGTTTTAGCTACTTAATGAGGCCGAAAAGAAAAAGCATAGAGATAATTTTCTGCGTATGGCCATGGCAGCTCGCAGAATCTCTTCCTTGCTTTGCCGTTCTTTCTCTTTTGGCTCTACTTCTCTGCTTCCTTCTCTAGGTACCGTTTAATTTTCCTCTGCCTTTGCATGTCCAAGTTCTCTTCTTTAGCTGGTTGTTGATGGATATGGTGAGCTTCGTTTTCCTTCACCCTTTTTCCTGGATTATAGGCAAAACTGTCCCGTAACTTTGATTCCAGAAAAGTTTCCTTTTTTCTAGATGGTCATGTGTTTCTAGATTAAGTTGTTGCAGTTTCTGCTTGACAGTTCCATGGCTTGACAGTTCTAGTTGATGGCAATTACCATGTCCAGACATTGCATGAACCAATAGGTGTTGCAGGGCAAATCATTCCTTGGAACTTCCCTCTTATTCTGTTTGCATGGAAATTTGGTCATGCTCTGGCATGTGGCAACACCATTGTTCTAAAAAGTGCTGAACAGACTCCATTAACTGCTCTCTATGCAGGGAAGCTGTTCCATGAGGTATGGTTAGAAATGATAATTTTCTTCCACAGAAAATTAATGCCAGACAAAAGCTGCCCTCCTTAAAAATCTTTTTGGATTTGAAGGCATGGACAGTGTTATGATTTAGAAAGCTTTCTTTATTGTTGTTGGACTTATCAACTAAATTTTTTGAATTCAACAATAGAAAAAGAATGTATCTTGAAAGAATGAATCAAGATGCAAGGACAAATTGATTCCAAAATTTAACAAATCTCCAATTAAGAAAAAAAATTTCTGAATGAATCTTGAAGATCTGTCTTAGTTATCTTCCAGAAAAAATCTGTCTTGGTTACTACGTTAGGGTATAATGTATCTCATGTAAACTGACGATGTATTCTGTTGAGGGCAGGCTGGTCTTCCCCCAGGCGTTTTGAACATAGTTTCTGGATATGGTCCTACAGCTGGTGCAGCTCTTGCCAATCACATGGATGTGGACGAGGTTAGTTTAGCTTAGCTTGGCTTAGCATCTCTTGTTGCATACTGGTTGTGCCCCGACATGTTTGCTAACTATTCAGGCTTTCTGGTGCTGTTTAGGTTTTTCATGTCTCCTCTTTACCTGTGACATTTTTTATTTTCCAACATATTTCCTATTTCTTGTTCTTCCTTTTATAATATTTATGTTGAGCATTATTGATTAGAACAAGGAGAAGCTGTTTGTAACTTCCACATATTTGTACCATGAGGCCATGACAGGACACACTAAAAAATCACTTTGCAGGTTTCTTTCACTGGATCAACAGATACGGGTAAGATTGTGTATGAATTAGCCGCAAAAAGTAATCTTAAACCAGTTACCTTGGAGCTTGGAGGGAAATCGCCTTTCATAGTGTGTGAAGATGCAGATGTTGATAAGGCTATTGAGCTTGCCCACTTTGCATTGTTCTTCAACCAGGTTTTCTATTGCCTGCTCCCCAAATAGTTGTTATAATGCATAAGGTGATTATTTGTTGAAAAAAGGGCTAAGAATGCTTTTTATTCAGGGGCAATGCTGCTGTGCTGGGTCTCGTACCTTTGTTCATGAACGTGTATATGATGAGTTTGTTGAGAAAGCGAAAGCTCGTGCTCTGAAACGTACTGTGGGTGATCCCTTCATAAAGGGTATTGAGCAAGGTCCTCAAGTAACCACCCAATCCATCCCAAACTGAATCTTTACCCATTTATCTTATGGAAACTAAGAATTGCAATGAAATTTGTCAAGTAGGAAAATCTCACATAGTGAAATTTAGAGGTTACTTAAGACTTTATATTGTAGCGAGGCCTTTCCACTCAATGCAAATAGGTTCTTGGTTAGATGCATTAACATGGTATCAAAGTTAGGTTTGTTGTTAAGTAGTGTGAAAATCCGACATAGTGAAATCAATGGTCGGATACTTGGATACCTTGACAAAAAAGAAGTGCTGATTTAGCTACTTACTACTGCTTATTATGCGTCCATTGGAATATCAAATCGACCCGGAGCAGTTTGAGAAAGTGCTTGGGTTCATATGATCAGGCATTGAAAGTAATGCTACCCTTGAATGTGGAAGGGAAAGACTTGGCACTAAAGGCTTCTTTGTCCAGCCTACTGTTTTCTCAAATGTTCAGGTGGAATTCATTCCCAACTCTTATATTTACGGCCTTACTTGTGAATCTGATACCTGAAATGGAACAGCTTCCCCGTTTTATTGGAACAGGATGATATGCCGATAGCAAAAGAGGAAATATTTGGTCCAGTGCAGTCCATCCTGAAGTTCAAGTAAGTCGAAAGTTTCCCTCATCTAGGCCAGTCATGTGTTTCTCTCCCTGAATCCACATAGAAACAGAAACCACTTCAGTTTTTAGTTAAATAGTAACATTTTGACGAGTTCATAGCATTAAGATGGCTATGTATTAGGCTTGGTTAGCAGAAACATTAGCTGAAAAGTAGCTAGTTGAGAAACAAAAGAGAATATCTGTCTACATATAAAGTTTCCCATGTTCTAATGTTTCCTTTCGACATTGGAAATGCTCAATCGCAGAGATTACAGCGAAGTAATTCAAAGGGCAAACACGACAAAATATGGTCTAGCTGCAGGGGTCTTCACCAAAAGTATAGATATTGCGAACACCTTGTCGCGTGCACTGAGAGTTTGGGATTGTGTGGTTGAACTGCTTCGATGTGTTCGATGCTGCGATTCCATTTGGTGGGTACAGGATGAGTGGCGTTGGCAGGGAAAAGGGTATTTACAGCCTTCACAGCTACTTGCAGGTCAAGGCAGTTGTGGCTCCATTGAAGAACCCAGCATGGTTGTAATTATGCAGGACCACTGTCCTCCCCTCCCTCCCTTGTGTGTATCAAATAAGGATTCATGTTTTGCCTAGACTGGAAGTTGTGTGTATCCAAATCATCTAAACAAAGGAAGAAAAATATCTTTTTAAAGAAAATATCTTCTTGTCTTCTTTCATTTACTGCATTTGTCTAAACATAGGACTTCACTGGATAAAATGTATGTTAATGTAAGTACAAATTCCCAAATGTGTACAGTGTTGGACATTACTATCTGCAATTGTTTCAATTGTTTAAGGGGCTAGCTGTTTGTATTATATTCTTATTTGAGGTAAAAAGTTAAAAGAGGAATCAAGCCTACAGCCTGGGGGAACTTTTGAATTAGTATGTTAATTTTGAATGTGTATTCAAACTGGGAAAAATAGGAAACAACCGAAACCTGGAATGTTTAATGTACATTACCAATGTGCAAACGGGGAACTTACCAATTTGCGCGCGTTGGTAATTACCGCCTGTCATCCTGTTACCAACGCGTATGCAAGTTGGTAATTACCAACGGCTTCATAACAACTCCCTTACCAACTGATGTAAGTTGGTAACTACCAACGCAGGTTCCTACCAACTGTCAGGACAGTTAGTAGTTACCAACTGCTGGCAGTTGGTAAGTTACCAAGGTAAGTTACCAACTGCCGGCAGTTGGTAACTTACCAACGGCCAGCAGTTGGTAACTATAACTATGCGATAGAAACCAAGCCTGGTTCATGACCGTTGGTAATTACCAAAGTGAAATTTACCAACGTCTACACGTTGGAATTTACCAACGTGTTATTAATTGCACGTTGGTAAAAAATTTTCCAACGTATCGAATACCAACTGCCATTTACCAACGGCTCCGCGTTGGTAAATGGCAGTTGGTAAAGTCCTATATTTTAGTAGTGTTAATTTATGAGGAACCCTCAAATGCTTGTTGCCAATCCAAACAAGTCTATGCTATTACGAGGAATAACCAGCCGTCCACGAGTCGATCAACAACAAGACGGACACCAAGGTCATCTAAATTATGCAAGTTTATATGGGCTTCTCATCTACCAGAAAACTAAAGATTTTTATTTGCAAAGTTTGTGTTGATGCCCTTCCTACAAAATCAAACTAGTTGAAGAAATCGTATTCTGACGACCCTAGTTGCCCTCGATGTCAACAAGACGTAGAGACTATTGACCATTTGCTTCTACGCTGCCCTTCCTCGCAATTTGTTTGGCAGAACACAGAGTCAGTTTTGAAGCCTCAGTTTGATAACACATTTCAAACATGGCTACTTTGGTGGATAACCAAATGCCTTTAGGCCACAAATCAAATATCTTTTCCATGGCCGTAATTATTGCTTGGAGTATATGGCTTCATCGAAATGAGGTTTTTTTTCAATAATCTCCGACCTGATCATTCAAATATTTTGTATAAGCGCAACCAAGAATTTGAGATTTTCAATCATGCCAAATCCATGAAAATTAGTCATCAAAATGCTGAGAGAAGCTGCTCTAACCTTTTTGCCAAAATGTGGGGAATGAAAGTACACACTTAGTCCCTCACGGCAATTATAGTTGATGGGGCATGGAAGGAACCCTACACAGTTAATTGGTGGGTTCGGATTCATTGGTCTTCCAAGGATAGGCCTCCAAGAAATGTTGTTTAATGGCAAATTTGAGGGCATTTCTTCGGCTCTAATAGCGAAACTTAATGCTATTTATCAAGCTTTGCAGTTGGGCTGTCCAATCTGGCACTAACCATATCTCAATTCTTACAAATTGCATAAATGCTTTTCCGCATATTACTGAAAATAAATAGTGCCAAAATGCAGTAGCCCCCCTTCTTTCGGATATTAATGAGAATATTTCCAAGGTTGTTTGTATGTGTCTAGTTGTCTCTAGAGAAGCTATCTGGCCAGCCCATGAGGCAGCTAAGCAAGCTTTATGCTTATAATTCACCTCTTCCTTATTCGTTTCTTCTGAGTATATATTAAAATAAAATTACTTCGTTGTCTAAAATTATTTGCATCATTCACTTTTTAACAATTAATCTATAATTTTTTATTCTCAATATTTTAGCATACAAATAAAAAACATTTACATAAAAATGACAAATCAAGACTTATAGTTTCTAAATATATTTTTTAAAAAATTATTTCTAATAAATAATAATATGAATATATTTAAGTCAAACTAGTGAAAAAAAATCAAATAAAACAAAGAAAGTGATAGGATGAAATATCAAATAAAAAATTGTAAAATGATTAAAAATTAATAATTGCTGACAAAAATGGCTATAGTTTGCATCCTCTCTATAGGCCATGCAGCATCCTGCGGGCTAGGTGAGAAATAACAGAATAATTGGAAAAAAAACACAAAAACAACCAAAATGAAAACTGGCCTCGTAATCATGTAGTTTAGACCCTTCATTTCTGTTACAAACGTCGACACAGCAGATGATGAGGGTGCTGGCTTTCCAAAAAGTATCCTATTTTAAAAAACAAGATTAAAACTACCCTTATTTGAGAAAAAGGAAAGAGAATTACATGTCTCAAGTTAAAAACACAGTTTTAGGGCAGCTGTTACGATTCTCGCTTGAATTTTTCCACAACAGCTCCTTCCCCTCAAGATTTGAGTGAAAACTACATTTACCTTGAGCCTAGTGCCAAATATTCAACATTCTTTTAGCTACAATCACTTTTTCTTCTAATTTCAACCCAAGACAAGTTGAAACATTACCCTATTCTCAAGAAAATGCTGCAAATAAAAAATGAAAGGGAAAAGGGATTATGAGGTTGGGAGAAATGGGAGCAAGACAAAAAGAGAATCCAGCTGCCAGCCCCGGTACAAGATCAGGTCGCTCCGTCGTGGATGCAGGAGGTAGCGATTTCTGGACCATCTAAGCCACCTGCTATTATCTGGATGCCAATCCAAGTGTTAGCCTTGATATAGCCTTTAATCATTGGGCTGATGGGAAAGGGAAGGAACTTTCTGCTTTCTCCATCAGCAACTGAAAACTGAGTTAAATACACTTCCCTTCTTAACCGTATTTATGCGTAGTACATGTACAGGCTGTTTGCAGCGGCACAGGCGATGGAGTTTTCAGTTGGGTGCCACGCTAGGTGCAACAACTTTGTCGTAAGATCAAAAGAATTGCCATTTGCATCAACTGCGGTGCTTTCAGCTCCTGCTGGAAATTCACCAAGGATTAAAGCATATAGAAAATGGCAGATTAGGCAACAAATAATTTCGCCCGCTCACATGAACTTAGTGCTAGAAACTTGATAAACAAGTGAACACTGCAGGCAGACGAGCACATTAAATAACTCACCTCGCCTTACAACACGTGTTATGCTGGTTAAAGATCTTGAGGGCCTTGTGGGAGTTGGAACTTGTCTCCTGAGAAGACAAACGTTTATAAACAGTAATTGCAAAGATAATATCATATGTAAATCTCCTTTCCCTCTTGTGAAAGAATTGCACACTCATGCACACATACAATGGGCAACGAGCAAACCAACCAAGGAAATTACCTCATTGGATTTTTGCTGGCTTCTAGTGTTGTTGCCTCAGCACTTCCCACAGCACAACCGAAAATACGGAACAAATTGCTAGATCATGCACAAGAACGAGAATAAAATGTTACCACGTGTGCTGGACAACGACTTGAAGAAAAAACAAATTTGAAATAGCTTTGCCCAAGGTTTAAGGTATAACATCTAAAAAAGAGTGGATAAAGGTGCAGAAAGTTTGAATAATTCAAATAGCTGTTCAGAAAGCCAGAGGCCTGTTAATGTTAAGGAGACAGGTCCTTTATCTGCCACTCTTTCTTCTTGCTTTACCAAGTAGGACAACATGGTGCACGAAACCCTTGTTTTCTTTATTTCCTTTTCGTTCTTTGTATGTTTGTTTTAGTATGTCTAACTTTTCCCTGAAAGCAGAATCAGAGATGCCTAAGACACCCCTTAGGCACACAGAATGACTCTATACTCTAGATCACTTTAGTGCCTTTAGCAGCACTGGTTGGGCACAATTCCACACCTGTAAGAACCAGTTGCTACTCGCAATCCGTCACCACTTAAGCAACACTCAAATTTGTCAAAGATTGAATCATTCTCGTACAAATCACACAGCTGAGAAAATTGAAGGAATCCACATTAGTTTGAACAAAATGAAAAAATAGTAGAATGATTGACATTTAATTTCTTTCCTTCTTTCCCTCTTTCCAAGGAGGATTAATACATCACCTTGGGTCTTAAATATTCATGAACCTGGAATGTTGCCACTGGACCTGAGTCCATGTTGATATCCCATAACTGGAAATCAAGCAACATGAGATCAGATGTCGAACCGAATAGCCATCATGTAGCCATGAAGCAATGATAGTGCAAAAACTATTATGTTTACTGTTGTTAAACTAGAAAAAAATAATGAAGAAAAATCAAGGCGTGCCAAGCTTTTATTTATTTGTTTATTCATTTATTTATTTATACTTCTCTTAGAGGGTGTTTGGGTTTCAAATTGGACTCAAACTTGGCGCATGGCATCCTTACACCAGTTGGATCTACCAGATGATGCCCCAAGCTTTCAACATGCATGATACCATGTTAGTTGCACTCCATGTGTTTACAAAATATCTGTTGCAATATTACTAATAGCCACACGAAATCAATTTAAAGAGACCTGAGGCAGACAAAGGTTCCACATCTAAACAAGAATGGGTATCAAAGCCAAGAAGCACAAACCTTGAGAGTCATATAATCGCGGCTAAGTATATGTCTGCCATCCTTTGAAAATTTAATATCCGAGATTGAAGCAATTATCTCGGTGAAAAATGATCTGGAACCAGGCGGCTCTGGTTCCTCAAACCTACAGCATCAATTACATGGAATGGCAAAAAAGGATGTTAAAATTCAGATAGACACGGAAACACATGGGCATGCCCACAAACACACACACACACACACACAGATAATAGGTGTATGCCTGTCTTTGCTCCTATGGTCCAAAAGCCCTTTGCATTACCCCCTTTAAACGCTCTGAGAAACATCAAACCCAAAACTTAAAAGATAAATAAACCTCCAAAGACACCTCTCTGCTTGAAAATCCCCTAGGCTAATGATGCGTGTTAAGGCTTTCTCTTTACCTTCTCCTGAGACTAACTTTCAACATAAAGGGGACCACCAAGGTTAAAACTCTAAAGTCTAGACCATTAGGTCGAACAGGCTTGGTTACCATGACAGAGTCACCAAGATAAAACCTTAAGCTGACAGGTAAGGGTATGATAACACCTCTTGATACTCTTTAACAAAATAGTGTATGTGGAGAACTCAAAAGTAAGGATATGCATTGAAATAAACTTACAATTTCGCATGAGAATCACATAAAGCTGATTGCCGTAAATCAATAAGCCGAATTAAGCCTTTTGAGCTGCTATAGGCTAACGTATTACAGTGAGTGGGGTGAAACTCCGCTGATGTGATTACCTCTGCATGTGGAGAGTTTTGAGTGAAATTGGAAGCAATAAATTCAAGACAGCTAAAAAATTAGAAGCGCAAAATCATTACCAAGTAGAAAACAACCAAGACTATATAATTTAGCTAAGGACCATGATGGCTGTAATCCATCACAGTCTGTTAATCGGCAAGGGCCCCACATCATTCAAGGGGCCCCAATGGTTGATTGATGGACCATGATGGATCACAGGCATCACAGTCCATCACATTATCATTTTCCTTTATATAATTGGTGACTTATCAAGGGAACAAGCACATTAGTACAAAAAGCAAGCTACAAAATCTCACTTGCAGTCATGCATGCTGGATTAAATATGCCTAAATAGCTGTATACATGATTAACTATATTCACCTCTGTAACCCAAAATCCTGATTAACCATTGTTCAAATACAAGATTGAGATTTTTCTGTATGAAAAATATTTACTATGGTGGCAAACTACAAAGCTCAGGGCAGCATCCCATTAAAACATTCAATGAATGTCACGAAAGTGGATGGATATCCAATAAAACTGAAAGGACGACAAAAAAAGTAGAGACCAGAAAACCAAACAAAATAAGCAGGAAAAGAAAATGCCCACATAGCAGATGATCAGCAAGTATTTACCAGTCAGATCCTCCATGTTTGCAGGCTTCACATCAACAATATTGAAACTTTGATTACTAATTTCCAAATTCCAAAGATTTATACGCAGATCGTCTGCTGATATGAAGGTTTCACCATCACTAGAAAAAGACAAATGTTGCAAAATCATATGGGTATACTGGCCAAACAGATAGCAAAACATTAGGACATTATAAAATTTTCTATCCAGATAATAGGCCAAAGAAAAAAAAACTTTATTAATGAAAAAGTAAAAAATCTCAATTCTAAAAGACAAACACTAAATCGGAGCAAGGAAGCATGAAAAGTAACACTAAATCCGAGCAAGGAAGCATGAAAAGTAAACTTCAGCATGGGAGCTCTATTTGAAAAATCTTTCAATCATCTTTTCTCCGAAGTACTATACTATACCAAGGAACATGGTAAGACAGGACAATAGATAGATACATATACAAATTGCTGGTTACCACTTTAATTCGCTTTATAATGCCAAGTGTCAACCATAAGAGGCTTAATATTCTATAGATGGGTCATTGTATCCCAACCTTAAAAAAAAAAAAAAAAAAATTGTCCACCTGCGGAAAAAAGAAAAAAGAAGGAAAAAAAAAAAAGGATTAACTAGAAACATGGATAGGGAAAACCATTGCAAATATCTAAAAGATATAAATTCCAGTTCATTTCCAAATCTGTAACCTAACACCAGTTAAAGGATCGCATAATGTCATACCATGCCCAAACAATGTCTTAATAAAATAAACAATATTTTTTCCTCATTGTAAGACAAACAATATTTAGTAGTGCTATTAAGCAAAATATCATATTGTGCCCCAGAATTCAAAGAAACAAAATAGAGCAATAAAGCAGTGAAAAGGTCCTGAATAGAAAATCAAACAGTAAAAAAATTGTGAAACTAAGTGCCTACCTATTATTTGAAATAGAGTTGATATGGTAGTCATGTGCATGAGCATATACCCTTCGACATCTGGCAACTAGGCTTGTCTCCAGGCTTGAAACCTAAAGATTTTGAAATTTGAAAATCCAGAACTTGCATGCAGAAGTAATAATACATTCCAATCTCATGGTAGCAAAAATACAAGATATTAACACCTATGGTACCTACACTCCATACCCATACACTATTATCACCAACCAAAGAACAACTAGATTACAGAATAACTAACTAGTTCTCATTGCTGAACTCGCCAACAAGGATGGAGAAGATTATTTAACCTTATGAGAACACCAGAAACAGAAAGTGAAAAGCAAATAAAGCCATAGTTTATAATTCATTTCAAAATACAATCATGTTTCTGCAGCATATGGAAGGCCAAGAGGGAGGGGCTATTCAAACAATGAACCTAAGGTAAAAACTATACAGCTTTATCCATTAGGCCAAGCTTAACACATTAACAGCATTCTGATAGCATCTGACACCTGGAGAGGTGCACACCACAAAGAAATGGTATTCAAACAGCAGTAGATTTTTACTTTCATTAATGTGCTCATCCTGTGGACAACCTAGTTCTGACTGTCGAAGGAGTCCTGTAACATGTTGACTGGAACAGCAAACAAACAATTAGACTTTGCGGCTTGAATTCACAAGAGCCTTAAGGACAATAATTAAGGACACATCAGAAGCAGACGCAAAAATTGAAGTTCATGATACAAAAATTTGAATTTGGTGCCTGCCTGCTCTTTTTTTCAGGAAGCCCATGAACGTGCAACTACAGCTGAACTAACGACCCTGACGTAGGTATACTTTCATTAATCTGGCTTATCCACAAAAGAACCTAGTTCTGACTGCCAGTAACATCCAGAGTTAATCTAGATGTGATCTACTACCAAGGTGGCCATGGGACAAAGAAAAAGGAGAGGTCCCCTAGAAGAGCCTTGGTGAATCATGTGCTTATCTTATGCTCAGATCCATTTTTACCATGTACGAGCATAACTTTCTATTATCAATTACCATAGTTGAACTATAAATTCAAATCAGCTAAATTCATGGCAACAATTAATAAATAACACCAACAGTAATAATGATCACCCCATAAAAACTGATAGGAGTTTGGTACAACTACCACTGGTAAACGTAGTGATGGGATGCCTCCGGGAGGAATTGAAAAGTTATCACTGAAGTTGTAAGATCTGTCTGTGCATCCTCCATTGGCCAGAGAAGGTCTTGAACTACTTGAAATAATTGAATTGGCAAGACTGCCATTTCCAGCTGATTTCGATGGGTCTACATTCATATCAGCAACTTTCTTGATCTTCTTTTCTTGAACCTATTCAACCCTCATATAGGTATAAGAAAATCAAGTGTTAGTGGAACATAGTCATATATCCTAATAATGTTTTCTCTTCCATTCTTCTAACAAGTACTATATCATATCATTTACTGGAAAATAATTTCCAACATCTGAAATGGGCATCACTACTGTCCTTAAAGTATAAACTACTATTACAGCAAGACAGAGATTGGTAATTAGACAGAGAATCAACTGAACTTGACACTAAAACTGCTTCAGTCTAAACTCTAAATGGCAACATTACCCAACAGAACTACCATCCTTTATGCATCAAAAGTAATTTATAAAGATCTGTTATCCACTATGGTTACAGCCAAATGGTACCATCTACTGTGTGTAACTTCCAAATGTTCCCTACAATTATTTCAAAATGTATCACACTAAACATGGTAGAGTATTTTCTTTTAACCTTCCAAAACTTGATAGTTTTGTCGTTGGTAGAAAGAAGAAACATTGCACTGTTTGCTGTTTGGCACCATCTGATCTTGTTGATCTTTTCTTCAATTTCCAAGCTCTTGAGATAGTCAAACTGAGGAAATGCCAACAGAGTAAGAGCATTACAATCTTGATGAAGTAGGTAGTGACTGCAGTTGAAACAAGAAATAAATTTAAGAATACCTCAGGTTCATGGCTCTGAAACTCTGTCTTGTAACGGAACTCTGGATGTCTACTAACTGGATAATCTATTCTCTCCAGATCCCTTCTTGATCCACCACGCTAAACATTTGAAAAAGAAATCTAGTATAAACTCACAAAAAATTAAACAATGCAAACATGAATGAAGCTAGCCAAGAGATAAAGATCTCACATCTTTTGCATCTGTCCTCTCAAAGAGAACAACACGACCTCCACGATCACCGGTAGCAAGATGGTCTCCAGTTTTATCAAACTCAATTGCTGAAATAATATCAACTGCAAGAGCAAGACAAACAAAAACATTTTACAGTACCATCCCAGCCATTATATTACACCACGATACAATGGAATGGATTTAAACTGTGGGTGAGTTATCCAATTCAACAATTACTCAAATTGCATTGCAGGGTAAGGCTACATGCACTTTTCTGTTTGCAGCAAATATGCTAGTTCGAGCATGCTGGTTTTTACTATTTTGCGTCTCAAACTGTCTTCTTATATTGACGTCAGAAGGTAACGTGTAATTTTGATGCAGCCAAGACTGTTTCTCCATCCAAGACGACCTATAATGAATTTTATAAAATCCAGGAGCAGTTCAAAGTATATCTGTTTTCCTAGAATTGGTGAAAAATTATTATCGTACAAAAGAAAATTTCCAATAAAAATGCTTTATGTAGAGAGGCCCCTAATGTCCTAAAACCACTACGATAATGAAAACTGAAAACAAGCATGGGGAAAAAGAGGAGAGGCTGCATTGATACTTTGCAGCAGATAGACAAGGGAGAGGGATGTATGAAATACACACTTCCCTTGAACAATGACAAACAATGCAAAGGTTCCATAGACTCATACAGTTCTTCCTTAAGCTTAGATTTGATTCTGAATCCACAGTTAAAATAATAAATCTAAAAATAATAAAGCTACCATAACTGCATCCCTTGTAGGATGAATTAAAAAACCTTTGAAAAGGGAAGCATGGCCTGTCCCTTCATAATCTATTCATAGTACCAGCCCTTGAAGCTCATTGATTACATAACCTACATGTTCTAGAAGCACGAAGAAACACAGTACTTCTACCAGCTAACCTACCTTTTATCTCACCACATGAATTACCAAATAATCATTCCAAAGCCAGCTGCTTCACCCATCAGTAAACCCGCATACCATTGTGCTTCCACCTTGCTTGGCATTGGCTACACTAGTTGCTTAACCAATGCAGACATGCAATAGGTTTTATGACAGATACTCCAACAGAGCACGACTGCACTTTAAAGTTCACAAATTATTCTGGTTATTTTATGACATAAAACTTAATGGCATCATTGTCCTTTGACTCGTCACCACTTAAACCTTGTTATTGATTTCTGTTCTTTCATTGGGCTATGGCAACCAGAAACTTCCTTGTTCAGAATCAACTGGAAAATGGTTAAGTTGAAAAACAAAATAGGACTTGGACAGGGCTGAAAACTCCTAGAGAAGGATTACGAATCTATCTAAGATCCATATTTCAATTTTTCTGTGCATTTGGCATGAAAGAAATATGAAAGGATCAAACAGGTTCAAGAGTCCTCCAAGACATTCCAAAACGAAAATGGTTGCAATATATTAGATTATGGATTTCCAGATGCTACTAGAAAAACCAGATTTTATAGTTCATTGGACCCCCTATTCTCATGTACATGGGTGCAACACAGGTGGTGCTTTAGTGGGAATTCATGTTACAGGAAAAAAAATCTTATAAAAGGCCCCATGCATTTTTTTCTCATCCACCTGCTCCTGGCAAGTTATCGAACAAAAAACTCATTTACTTCAGAGAAGCTTCAAAATCATGAAACCAGATTTCTAAAATCCAACTATGCCATCGAGCTTCCAGGAAAGCCAATACATAACTCCTAGCTCACACTCTCAGAATGAAGCGTCCAACAAACCAACAAAGGGGCTTAGATTTCCTTGCATCTTATACGGGATTTCGTTTTACCATCCCTTGTGTTTGGTATGAGGTTCAATCAGAACCTTACGTAAGAAGATTTTGCGTTAGCATTGAAACTTGAAATGCTTATCTTCACAAATTTGCATCAAAAACTCCTAATTATGCAAAGAGAGTATTGTAGTAGCCTAAGTAACTAAGAAACCATCATATACAACGAACTCACTTTGTCCAAATCCCAACCAACTCAGCAGCAGAAAAAACATTATACTCGGCACACACGACAGCCTAAACAACAACCACTCGAAAGTCCACCATGAATAATAGATCCACGATGCAAGAAGAAACCCTAAATCGGATTATCGAAACAAAGCAGGAAACGGATCCAATAAAGAACCACACCCACACTTAATCGACACAACACTTTTGGGTGGGGGGGTGAATTACCTTCTTGGACTTCTTCGCCGGCCGTCCGTTCACCGAAGACCTGAGAGAATTTCCACTCGAGGGGCTGTGGCGGGCTCGGCGGAGCTGCGACGACCTCATCGCCACCGTTCATTTCTGTGTGTCTCTCGGCGCGTGAAAAATCGATCAAAGGGAACCCGAATCAATGGCTCAAATTTCACCTCGAAATATCAAAACGAAGATCGCATCGTACGTGAAGTTGTTTCCTGTTCGATCAGAGGCAAAACTAATGTCGGATTCCTATAATTCAACCATCGGAGCGAAGGAAAAGAAGGAAAAGGTACAGTGCCAAAATTTCTCTCTCAACAAAGCAGAATATAAAAAAACATAATGTAAAATGGATTAAAACTTTTTATCTCATTCTTTCCTCCCTAGTAGAAGAACTTGAGTTTCTTTTTTCTTACTCCTATTTTTTAAGGATAATATTTTAAATTTACTCCTAAATTATTAAAATTGAATTACTGCTATTACAAATGTAACCTCTCCATCCATGCATCAAAAGTTCTCAAAATGCTCCCCTGTCGAACTATTTAGTTTCATACATAGATTAGGAAAGTTTAGAAAATGTTTGTGTTATTTTAATTTTAGTCTTAACTTTTTACATATAAATTAAGAAAATTAAATAAATTTAATATTGAAATTATAATTTAAAGGGTAGTATAGTAAAGTGATTTATTAAATATGAATATAAAAATTTAGGACTGCTCAAAATAGAATATATTGTAATAGTTTTAAAATTGAGAAAGTATGTATTTCGTAAAAAATGAGGCTCAAGGATTCATGATTCAGCGATTTTATCTGTGGTAGTATTAAGTGGAAGCGCATTGTGGATCCAATATGTGGTATTATTACATACAAATATAATAAAATAATTGTCAAAGAATAAAGTTTAGGAAAAGGTTGGGAAAGAGCAAAATTTTAATGATAAAAGTAGTGTTTAATCATTGACACAAAAGAACACAATAAAAAGATTTTAAAATTGAGAGCTTGAAAAAGTAAAGTTTGGGGACCAAGAGAGCAGATGAAAAAGACTTTAGGTACCAAAGGTTTAATCAAGGTTATTAAGATCCCGATATAGATGTCAGGCTTCCACAATTCTACGATTCCACATTATAAAACTTTATTAGAAAGTAATATGATCAGTGATATGGTAAGATCAGATAGAATACCGATTAAAATCTTAAGATCTGTAAGATCTTTCAATACTATCAATCTTACTTGGTACTAATTTTTATTGATTATACTTGTATTTTAGCTCAAATTAAAAAGTTTAAGTGATGGGGCCTTATTGCCCAAGTTGAGCAACCTAAACTAGTGGTCATATGACTTAAAATTATGAAGTAAACTAAAAAATAAAAAGAGCTCGTCTCTTTCTTTCTCTCTCTCTCTCTCTCACACATACACACACACACATTTAGGAGACAAAACTCGAAACTTCGAAAGTATTTCCACAAGTTTGCCATTATTTTGTTAATTATGTTTATTTATGAATTTTTTTCAGACTTGTGTTAGTTATTGTGTTCATTATGTTGACATATGCTATACTAAGGCTCGGGCTTTATTTGTAATGTAATACTGATTGTGTTGTACTCTCTTTGTCCTACGTTCTTTGCTCCATTTTAGTTTTTTAATTTAAGTTTGACTTAAATTTATTTATATTATTATTTACTAAAAATTTTGTAAAAAAATATATTTAGAAACTACAAGACGTATAGTTTTTTAATTTAAATTTTTTTTAAAAAATAAAAAACATTAATATAAATAAACTTAAGTTAAAAAACTAAAATAGAATAAAGAACTTGGGATGGAGGTAGTATTATTGCTATGACACTTGAACTTTACATAAGTTTCTAATATAATTGGTCTTGTATATGAATTATATTATTTATTACAAGAAATTTTGTTCTTTTAGCAAGATCTTACTATCTACAATCCAATTTTATGATTTTGATATTGTATGATGAAAAATGAACTTGGGTAGGATCTCGATTTCAACAATCTTGGATTTAATCATTGATTTAAAAGAAATAGAAAAAAAAAGGTATTATTGTCTAAAAGCAAATTAGCCCAAATTATGCCCAAAAGTAGACAGACAATAATGACCAAAATTTTGCTTAGAAGATAAAAATAAAATGGAAAAAGTTTGGGAAAAAATGGCAACAAATAGAATTTAGGGACTAAATTGAGAAATCGATAATTCAAGGATTGAAATGAATTTTAGCCAAGTGAAACATGCACATGCCAATAAGGGTGAGCATGGGTCAGATTGACATTCGGAAATAATGATTGCTCCAAAAAAATCTTACCCAACTCAAGAATCAAGAACCAAATAGAACTAGAATCATGAGCCTAGTTTTTTCAATTCTAGCCCTTGGTTTTTACAATTCCTATAATATAGATATAACAATTAATAATCTCGTAATCCAATAAAATTTCATCCACAACCCGTTGATAAAATATTTAACATAATACAAAACTTAATCCATGTTTAAATGTACATATCCTATGTATATGAGCAATTTAGTAATATCATAGTTTCTAATAGACATGTTTAAATATAGGGAAAATTACAAAAAAAAAAAAACTCTCTGAGGTTTGGCAAAATCTCAATTTTTTTCCTCACTGTTTTAAAAAGCTACCCTAACCCCCTAAAAGGTTAACATATCTACACTTACCCCCTCCAACCTTAACTCCATAAATGACCTATTTAAACAGAAAAAGAAAAAACTCGTTTTCTCCCCCTGGCCTTCTTATTTTGATTATTTCACCCCCTAAACTTCTGCATCTTGCACTCCAAACACAAGAAACTTTGTCCATATTTGTCTCTACCTTCCACATCATTGGAAAATTGGGTTTATGAATAATCCTTTCCCCTCGCCACTGCCTTCATCCGTAAATGGCCTTTCTTCAGCTTCGAGGTAAATAGATCTAGCCAACAAATTGGCTAGAATTACTAACGATGCCAAACAAATTGAGGATGACCAACAGGAACAACCTTCTAACATTTTTTCTCTAATCTACAAAGATTGGCCTCTAATGGCAAACAGGGTTTCACCATTTCCGCTTTCTTCAACTCTGATAGCTATCAAGAGGTGGAATTTGAGGGATTCGACTTGACATCGAACGAGCGATGACTTAATAGACCCTGCTGTCCTTGCCCTCATACCTGACGCTATCCATGATTCCCTTTAATCCTCTCGGCTCAGTAATTGCCCATGATTCCCCATCCTATCGCACCTAAGATTTGTCCACCTCACGCTAACCATGGAGCTAATCGTTGAAAAAACGAGTATGGAAAGGAATCATCACTGAGCCTATCGTCATCTGGTCATTATAATTCTTTGCATCATAAAGGAATCGGCTTGTGTGGATCTGGTTCATCAACCATCAAGCAGAGGAATTGGTGCATGTACGCTGGGTGTTGTGAATTTTAAACTCTAACCGCAAGCACACGGTAGACGTTGGAGTTGGGTAAGAAAAAGTATTATTCTACTGTTAAAATTCTGGCATTTTCCAATGGTCATTCCCAATGGTCATATGTTGGAAAATTCAAAATTACCGATGCATAGCCATTGGAATCAGACAATTGGTAAATCGATTATTGGAAACTAGATTACTAGCAGTCAAAATTTAAACCATTGATAATTTCCTACATCAACATATTAGTAATTTGACCATTTGTAATTACCAATGATCATAGACAAGATCATTTTTTCCAACGGGTGAAGATTTTTTCAACGTGTAACCATTGACAAATACCAGCAGGCAAAGCCATTGGTAATTTAGCAATGGTTTGGGCCGATGGTTATTTACCAACTGTTTAGACCGTTGGTAAGTTACCAACGGCTCAACCTGTTGATATTTACCAAAAGTTTAACCCATTGGTATTTACCAATGGTTCAAACCATTGGAAACTTACCAACGGTTTAAACTAAGGGTGAAAATGGGCCGGGCCTGGCCTAAGCTTACTAGGCTCGAGCTCGGCCCCTTTTTCTATTCGATACTACTTGGGTTCGAGCTCAAATTACACGAGCCCATTTTTTTAGGCTCGAGCTTGAATTGAGATAGGCTTTAGTTCAGCTCAAAGGCTTGAGGGGCTCAAATGACACATATAAATCTTTAGGATTGGAATTATAACTTACATGAAAAATAAGGACTAAATCTGTAATTTTTCACATAGATAAAATCAAATAAGGGAAAATTACAGTTCGTATCCCAAAGTTTCTAACGTTTTTGTACTCTACCTTGATGTCATAAACTTTACAAATAAGCCATCATCTTCCTCAAGATAAGCAACAAGATCTGCTTCATTCGAATCCATTGCATTGTCTCAGCTCGAAAAAGAATCGAATAACGATCATCAAATTGGCCAGTATAGAATCGAATCATGACCATTAAATCGGTTGGGAAAGAATCTATTGCGAATCATGATCACCAAATCAGTTAGCTAATCATTGGGGAAATGACTTTAGGGCTCACATTGGGTATGCAATATGAAGCTGCAGCTCGACTAACGATTGTCAATAAAAAACGATGAGAACTAAGAATCAAATATTGTTGATAGCACATCTTTTACACTTGAATATGGCTGAAGGCGGTAACAATCGGTCAGTTAGCTTTGGCAGAGGAACGACGATGATGAGGGTTTGAAGAGAATAAGAAAATGGAGAATCGAAGATGCTATATTAGAGCTTAAACTTTCTTGTCGGTTGTATTCTCTATGAGAGATTGGGAAGGTGATTGCCAAAACCAACCAGGAAGTACGTGTAAATGAAGGGTTAGGCTTAGATAGCTTCAGCCTCTAGGCCTATTAAGCCTGAAAATGAATAGAGCCGGGTAGCCATAAGCTCAAGCTCAGCCCTAAAAATATTTGAGCTCGATTTTGGGCTCAAGCTTGAACTCGAACTCAATCGAGCCCAGCTCGAAAAGCTTCAACTCAAGCTCAAGCTTGAGCTACCTAAAAAAAGCCAAGCCCTTCTTCATCCCTAGTTCAAACCGTTGATAATTACCAATGGTTTAACATGTCAGTAGGTTTCCAAAAGCCCATCCTAATTGTAAATTCATTGATTTCATCAATTTCTAAATTAAATTTGCCAATTTACAAGTTCCCACATGCTAGTTACTCATCCAATTTTTTAAAGGTCCACAAAAATAATAATTTAATTTCAATAACGTACATCTCAAGTTCATTCATACATCATAATTGAAACAAGTAGTTATATGTCTTCAACAATTCATAGAAGCTACCATAATGCAACATCTCAGAAATTTCAGCTAAGTCTCTAGTCTAAGAAATCTCATCCAAGTCTGATGACACAGGAATCACATGATGATTTACTTGTTCAAGACGATAAATCAAGCAAACCCCATCTTCTTATTATTCGAGTCTAACTCATTGGTATATTATGGAACTAGTAGAGCCAACGGGTAAAGAAGGTCTCCAACTAAGCCCGATTAGCCTTTAAGGTAGCCCTATTCACCTTCATCTCTACTTTTTGTCTCCTTTAGATCAGCTTCAGCTTCTTCTTGTACTTAGCATCCCTTCACACAATCTTCTTTGCCATTATCTTCTATATTTGTTCATTAAACTATGGTGTATGAATAAGGTCAACAGGTGGGAGCCCACTACGCATTTGGTGTCCCGGTAAAATGCACTACTTTGATCCTAAACCAAAAACACGCATTCTCTTTTTCCCATCGGATACAGTATTAATGATTGCAGCTTTATCAATTTACTGTGTAGGCTCTGTTACCTCTTGTTATTGTGTTTGCTCCTCAATCTCACACTAATTTGAGCCTACAAAAAGTTGTTAACCTATTTAAATCAGTCATGTGTGGTTATCACAAGTTTGGCTTAAGAATAGTAGGAAAAAAGGTTATTATACTTACAGCAGCTTCTTCAGATTGCTTACTAATGTATTGTTTATTCTTCATTTTATGTGTCGCCAAGAGGACCTCGAACAATCCGGGATCCTTGTTCTTTGAATCTCTCTTTTTCTCTCTCTGATAGAATGTTAATTTAGAGTAATGTGTATCATCAGTTAATGATTTACTTAAATGTAATGTATAAGAACATAAAGGGTTTACCATTTGATCTCGATGTGCAAACATTGAGATTGATCCTTCCATTGCACTACACGAGCTAAACTGTGAATCATCCTTATTGATGGATGCTCAGATTACCTTGAACCTAGCAAATTTCTGAAAAAACTCTGGATTGGCCTAATATGCCTCCATTTTTGCATATATGACATTGAACATGAAATTTTCCTTCACTCAATGTTTCACAGGATCCTTCACACACTAGATCTCTACCATGTTGCTTCGGTAGTGTTGCGCCCCCAAGATATGCCATATCTTATACACCTCATTATGGGGTGCCGGGTTCCACTCATAGCTCCTCTATAAAAGATAATGAATCAGACATAAAAGCATGAAGGATGAAAGTACTTTTTTTGCATAAAATTATGATATGGTACTAATATGTCAATTACCTAAAAAATGCTCCACCATTATTGAATATCTGATGCATAGACATATGACCAATTAGAATATGGTTTGAATGTATGGTAAAGCATGGTGTAACCAACCATGTTGCTGCAGCTGGAAGGAATCTGTATAGTGAAAATGTGTATGACAATAGTAGTTATATGCAGACAAGTTCATGGTAAGTTTACCCACTAAATTTCTAGGTTACAGATAGTTTGTAGGATGTTCATTACTTATGTGTTGCCATGAAGGTATATCCTCAACCGTGGTTAGGCTAGTATCTCTGACACTAATGATGGGACATCTTCAATATGTATGTCTGAATCTGAGGCATAAGAATAAGTCACCTGAAGGTGACTAACACGTGTTTGTCGGGGGCCATGTGTAGATGCTGTGTCTCATACTCCATCGGAACGGTGTGGATGTAACCGAAGATAAGTAGCTAGCACCAAAATATCCCGTGTCTCTGGAATTACATCCACCTATGGTCGGGATGAAGAACTTGTCCTCTGTAGTCGAGGAAGTTCCGTCTGCAGGACCTCCTAGAATTGTGTAAAAGGTTTTTTCTCAAGTCGACGCCTATAGTTGTTATCCCCTTTAAGCAGCATCTGCAGTCATTATTAATTTATTCACAAAATAACATAAATACGTTTCAAATGTGAAATGAATTCTCATGAAATTACCAAATATGTTTAATTTAGACACATTTATGACTCAAGACTGATATATACTTTGGGATTATCATCTTCATTCACTTGACCCGGCGCTTGCATGATAGCTAAACTCCTTATTGTCATTAGTGTCAGTTCCATCGAATTGAAACTTCTCATCATCTATATCGTGATTAGCAGCCCTGTCATCTTCAATTTCATCATCATGGCTAATTACACCCATGCTTTGAAAATCTTATTCAATATCATCACCCAATCCCGGGTTAGTTAACTCCTCAACTAGGCCATCCTCAATTGTATGATTTATATGCCATCCATTTTCTTGATAAACATCATCATTTTCTACTAATTCGTATTGGATGATTCGTCTAGGTTTTATTTTCAGGACAACTGACCACCCATTTTTATCACATGACTTTATTGGACACGGTGTGTAGTAAACTTGGTCAACCTGTGATACAAGAATGAATGGATCAAACTTCCGATATTGCGAGGCATCCTGAACCTCAACTAAACCAAATTGTTTATAGACTTGACTTCCACAATCAGGTGTTAGGTCAAACCAATTGCACCTAAACAAAACAACATTTTTATGTGGATAGGGAGGATATTCTAGTTGAATGACTTCTTGTAATACACCATAAAAATCACATTTAACTTCACTAGAATTGGTGTTCTGTACACACACTCCACTGTTAAATGTGAACTTGTCATTGCCCCATTCACTTATGTGGAACTTGTACCTATTTGTAAAATATACAGGCCATGTCTTAACCCGACATGCAACATCCCACAATATGTGATCGATTATATTGTTTCATGGGACATCAACCTATGTAAAACAATTTTCAGTTAGGAAAATACATGTAAAATAATTGAAATTAATAGTTTATAGATGAAGTGCATTGTATACGCGTACATAGTTTCTGGGCCAACTTGAAAAGTTATTTTCAATGTGTATGTCCATCTGGGACATGGTAATATCAAGGTGCACGGACACGTACCTCCTCAACAAACATAATGTGCCCAATTAATGGACAAGAAAATAAGTTAGCTGAAGGATTAATGTTAGGCTTGAAAATATAAGATGTCAATATAGAATGTAAGCTTAATTGAGATATGGCCTGTTCTTAGTACAGTTTAGTAAAACGTATGTGGTGGCAACTTTGAGTTCATCATCTGTAAGGAATCTATATCTAGATACATCATATGGATGACTCAAAAAGTTGAATATGGACCACAGCTTTTTATTATAGGGTACAGGACGGCCATCATCATTTCGAGGAACTCTGTTCCTTATACATGAGACATGAGATTCAAAGTAATGGGAGCAAAAATGGAAGTCTCGTCTATAAGGTACATTTCACAAATTGATCCTTTAACATAAAAAGTATTAAAAACCTTTATTTTAAGGGCATGCACACACCACCCAAATTTGTACATCCATCAATACTAAACAGGTTCTTTAACCCTTGCTTCATATGGTAAGTGAACAGGCAAATGCTCCATGACAACAAAAAAATTCAGGAGGAAAAATTCTCTCAAGCTTACAAAGGATAATTAGAATATTAGCCTCCAACTCCAACAAGTGATTAGCATCCAACTCTGGAGTGCACAAATTTCTGAAAAATAGGTTTAACTAGGTTAATGGTTTCCATATATTCTTGTGAAGTGCCTGAAGGGCAATTGGGAAAAGTCATTGCATCATCACATGACAATCATGACTTTTCATGCCATACATAGTGCTACTAGAACTATCAACACATCTAGCAAGATTGAGGCATACCCATTTGGGAGTCTGAGAAATTTAGCCTAAACGATAATGTCCCACCTCTAATTAAGATCGAATGTGAACTGGGCCTTTGATTTGAATAAACAACCATCATCAAGAGGAACCATGTTTAACTTCGATTGATTATGATAAATCTTGAGGCCTTTTCGTGCCTTAACATTGTCTTTTGTTTTGTTCTTAACACCCATAACGGTATTCCAGGTATTCTCAAACACGTTCTTCTTCTCAATATGCATGACATCCAGATTATGGCAAATTAAATTCACCCCCAATAAGGCAACTCTAAAAAAATGCTCCGCTTCATCCAATTATGTGATTTTCCAAAATCACAGGGGTGATGTTGTGGCCCATCTATAGTAATTGATGAAAGGAAGAAGATTTTTTCAAATATTGCCTCACCTGATAGGCATTTCGAAGTCAATGAATTCTCTTACTTGCCTTTTTCAAAACAAACTTTATTTCTTCTATATGGGTGGTCCATCGGAAGAAATTGCTGATGACTGTCAAAGAAAGAAGTTTTCCGGTCATACTCAAGTTAGAAGGCCTTACTTTGGTTCACACAAATTGGGCAAGACAATTGACCATGCATCATCCATCCTGAAAGCATGCCATAAGCTTGGAAATCATTTATGGTCCACAAATAGTGTAGCTCGAAGGACAATTTTTCTCTCACTGAGACATCCCATATTTGGACACCATCCATATTAGAGGTTGTAAATAGACATCAATATTATGATTTAGGCTACATGGACCTAAAATCAACAAGGAAAGCAACATGTAAGGTTTTTTCATGCACATCCATAAAAGGTAAATTATATAGAGTGATGATAACAGGCTAATAAGAGTGTTGTTTCCAGATGGTCCAAAAGATGCAAATCCATTAGCACACAACTCCAACTTGACATTTCGTGGTTTGATAGCAAACCATGGGTAGATGTGATCAAAATGTTTCCAAGATTCACCATCAAATGGATGCTTTAAAATACCTAGATCAGCTGTTGCTTCTTGTGCCACCTTATCTGCTCTGCTGTTAAGACTCAAGCAAATAGGCGTTGGAAACAAGGGCTTACTGGTAAATGATGCATAGTCTTTCTTGGTCAAGTTGTACCCTTATCACCCTTTTTTGTCTTGTTCCTCTCAGCTCCATAAAACTTACATATTGTTTCTTCTTTTTAGACGAACATGCATCCATTAACACAAGCATCAATCTTGAAGTGAGATAGGCTCAACTGTGAAACTAATTTTTTTGTATCATACCAATTGGACGGTATCTTACTATCTATAGGTTTAGTCTCATTTATTAATTAGGCAATTCCATTATAACAAGCCCGTGATATGTGATACTCTAACTTAAAGTTCAAAAGACGAACAATAGCAGATAACTCAGTATGATTATGGCACCCATCACATAGAGGAGTTGATGCGGAATTCAACAAGTCAAAGAATCATTGAGTACTTTCATTGGGCTGCTCGTCCATGTGGGAAGGACTTTGTTGGTAATTAGGCCCAATGGCATCCAATACCATCCTTTCATATGATTTTGTTGAAGAACCCTGACCAAAGTGATCAAATCCACCTGTTTTTTTGTGTGTATTCGTTGCTTCATTAAACGGTTCTCCATGACCAATCCAATTCATGTAAAAAGGCATGAACCCCCACTTGTAAAGATGAACTCTAACCTCATCACACTCTCAAAATGACAAATTCTTACACTTCCAACAAGGGTAGGGAATGCTGTAACTGCTCATTTTTTCAAGATGAGTGACAACGAATGATATAAATTCATCAACCCTAGACACCCACTCCTCTATGTAAACCTGTTTAGCCTGGTAAGAAATAGTTACGATACATCCAACTATGGACCAACTCCATTATAAATTAAATATATTGGTAAACGTATAAAACACAACCATGAAAATATATACTTATTTTTTATTCACGCATTGATAAAATATGTGTGTTACTTATAAAATATTTTTAAATTTTTTTTCATATTTAGCCCCATTTAATTGAAAAAGTATATATATTTTCATTTATAGATAAAATAAATATGTGTGTTTTTAATAAAATAAATAATTGTGTTAATTTTAATTTATCCAAACTTATTTATACAATAAAAATGTGTTTTATAACAATTTTATTTTATAAATTAAAAAATTATCTTTCATATTTAAAATTTTCCATTAATTCATCCCTCATAGTTCAAACACAAATTCAGTTTCATAGGAAAACATTTCTTATTCAATAATTTCTTGATAAATATATGGACATATAAATATTAAGCCCAATCAAGCAAAGTTAATTACACCACACAAATAATAATTTTCTTTTAATTTTTTAAATTAAAACAATTAAAAAAATTTTAAATCAATTGCAAGTATGAATGGGTCAACCCTAAACTTCAATAACAAATCACAAACATTTCACAACCAAAAATACCCATATTTTTCTGTAAAAACTGAAAAAAAAAGAAAAAAATAAATCCTTCAAGAACTTACCTCAAAATTGAATAAGGAATGTTGAAAATGAGTTGATAAGCTTCTAATCTATAAAAAAAAGTAAAAATTGCACTCATTGTAGCAAAAAATTCAAATATAAAAAAAACTTAAAAATAAAAAAAAATAGCAAAAAATCAATCAAGTGATCAAATTTCATAATTTTTGTTGTTTAAGTGATTCATTCAAAAAGAAACGCCAAAATTAGATCACTTAAGTGTGATGTGTTGTGTGTGTGTGTGTGTGTGTGTATTCTCCATTAGCATAAATTTAGTTTCAAAAAGAAAATTTAGTTAATTAAACCTAACAAAATACTAAATTTCTATTAATTTTTGAAATAAAAAAGGAAATTGCATATATCAATTGGTAAACCCTAAACTTCAATTCCAACCATGAACAATAACAAATCACAAATATTTCACACTTTTCACAACTAAAAATACCTAGATTTTTTGGATTTTTCTATAAAAATTTAAAATAAAAGAGAAAAAAAAAGAATCCTTCAAGAACTTACCTCAAAATTGAACTTAAGAATTTTGAATATGTGTGAACAAGTAAGAAGTTGCACTCATTGTATTGTAGGCAAATATTCAATTGTATAAAAAAATTCAAAACTCAACAAAATAGCCCAAAATAAGCTCAAAACATGAAAATACTTACTTCTTTCTTTGATTCGGCACTAGATCTATGGATATGAGTTGAAGGAATGAGAATGAAGCAAGCCCATGATGCAGATTTGGTGGTTGCTATGAAAGAAGTGTGGTGTGTGCGTGTGAGAGACAAGCAGAAAGTGAGAACGAATGAAGAAGAAGAAATGCCTGGAGGCCAAGTCCGGGGATTTTAATTTCAATTTTCTAACAGCTTGGCAAGAATAAAATGCACCATTTCATTTAAGTTGTTGGACATGAACCTTTAATAATTTTCAACAGCAATAAAAAAAATTTCCCTCCCCATTTTTTTTTCCAATTTCAAATTTCATTTCAATTTTTTTTTCATTTATAATGTAAAAAGTGTAAGAGAGAAATAGGAAACTGGATTTTCCAATGGCTTGGCCATTGGAAACATTTTTTGCCTCTTCTAATAGCTCATTATGGTGAAATTTCCCAATGGCTAGGCTGTTGGAAACAAAGCCGTTAGAAATTTAGTATTTTTTTAATATTGTACCCATGAGGATTGATTGAATTGTTTGCCTAGTACCACTACTCTAAGTCAACTTTAGCTATACAATCAAAGTTGAATGAAGATTTAAGCAAGTTAATCAAGTAACTAAACCTAGCTAAGTAAAATGTTACTAACCTAAAATGCAAGAATACAATGTAAATTTGTGGGTTTTTTTTATCAAATAATGAAAGCACATTTCCCATGCGTTCACTATTTGTCTTGATTAATTGGTGAGTTTAGGTTAGGAACTTAGTTTTCTTTGCTTGTTGCTGAAGTACCTAATTGAATTCTTATCTTATTACAAGCTTAGGAAAAGGCATTAAACCTTTATTTACTTTCACCTAATGACTTAGACTAGTTTTTAGACTAGTTTCCTAACAAGGCAATTGTCATTAAACCCTTCTTTTAGGTCCAATTACTCTTAATCTTTTTCAAGAGTTTAAAAGCAATATAAGGTGTAACCAATTGTGGCCATCAATTAGCTAACACAACATTAAGTACAAAGGAAGGATAAACAAACATTTGAAGGAAAACTGAATCACAAAACCATAAATTCATCCAACATAATCAATCCAAGTAATTATATCCATAGAAAGTGTCAAGGAAAACTACTCCATAACTAAACTAAACACAATCATAAAAATACGTAAAAGAGTTTCCATGTCTAAATACAAGAAGAAGGAAGGAAAAGAAAAACCCAATAAACTCTAAATGCTTGGTTTTTCAAGGCTTCTGCAATTATTCAAGTCCTCCAAGCCTTCTCCAAATAAGAATCTAAAAGTGTTCACCAAGAAGATAAAGAAATGCGAGCTGTGGTGGCTATGGAAAACCTATGTCTAGCTCATGAAAAATGAAGACTGGTTTATGTTCCTAAGATTGGTTCCAGGTTTTTCTAAGTCTTGGAGGTGTCATCTTCATTCACCTATCCATTTGGATAGAAATCCTTGGCCAATGAGAAGCTGGAATTAGAAAACAAGTGGGGGACAACACTTTCTTGGGTGAGTTAGGGACGCGTCGCCAGAACAGGGGATTTGGTGGTGACACGTCACCACTGGCTCGAGGTGGTGGGGCCGTGTCACCAACATGAACAAAACTTGGCCTAGAGTTTCCTTCTTTGAGGATGCATTTCTAACATGCAAAACACCCAAGTTTGACTTTTCCAAACCTATTTATGCTCCGCCCGCTCCCACTTCGTTCTGAGATTTTCACTTGATCCTACAACCTATAAAAAGATGGAATAAAGCAAGAAGCAATAAAAATATGGCCTGAGTGAGTAGAAATTAATGGTCAAAGTTGGTAAAAGTCAACCATTTTGACCGTCAAACAATGCACTTAACAATGGCAGTGGGTCAGTTTCTATGTTGTAAGAACCTTTATTTTATTAGGTAATTAATTTATTTTATTTACATGATACTTGATTAGATTACACTTGCAAGCTAGGTTTTAAGTTAAGTTAATAAGTCAAATAGTTCTTAGAGTTCATAAGATTAAAAATCTAAAGTAAATTGACCATAAGGGCAACTAGGGGCAAATTGGTAATTTAAAATTTTAAAGGTCAAAATGTGACCTAGATAGATAGAATTGAGTTTCTAGAGGTGAAATGAGTATCTCGATGAAATTTGAACTCAATTTGACTAAATATTGACTTTTTCTTGCTAATGAAGCAAAGAAGGGGAAAATGGGAATTTATAGATCAAATAGTCAAAATGGGTTTGGTAAGCTAATAAATAGTGTTTGAAATGATTTGGTGAAATTTGGTGAAGTTTGGAGTTAAATTTACCAAGTTTGAGACTTTTCTTGCAAGAGAAGCGAAGAAAGGCATTTTAGTATTTTTGATTGGTCAAACCTGAGTCAAACATAATAAACCAAACTCAACCCTGTTCAAGAGTAAGAAAATACATGGTTGGAAGTGAAGGGGAGAAAATCTAAGATTTAAAGTTCAAAAGGAGACGTATTTGAGAATTTTATGGAGGTGGCATCATTTTATCTAAGGGTTTAAGCACCTTTTCACCCATCCAACCTTTGTGCACTTGTGGGAGGGAAGCAACCTATTAATGAGGCAGAAAATTAGCTTCAAAAACATGGGTGAGCTCCTTTTGCCGTTGGTTAAGTAGCCTAAACCTCTACTAACCATGCAAATGTCTTAACCCTTTACCACTTTAACCTCTTCACCAATTTTCCATCCTTATTCATCCCCAAACCCACAAACTCACTTTCTTTTCTTCATATGCTCATTCATCATGTCCTAAATGATTAAACACATAGAAAATCACCAAATAAAGGAAAGAAAAATAAGAGAATGAGAGCTTGTAAGTGAGAAATCAATGGGAGAGTGTACATGTTACAAGGGAGGGCTTAAGAGTTCAGTTTTCTCCAAGAGGTGGCTACCGTTCTGGTATGTTTTTTAGGTGATAATGTGTTTTGGCTTCATCTTAGTTCATCCTTGTTTAGACCGGCCTTTGTACTCATAAAAAAACCTATGATTTTTGTGTGAGGTTAAGCTTGGGAAAACAAGGAAAACTGATGAGCTTCTAGGGAGGGAGATATGATTCTAAGTGTTCTATTTTCTTAAGGTAAAGTGTTTATCATTTTTTGTTCTAGTTCTTGAATAATGATATTACACCTAGGCTTAAAAGGATATTAGTAATATGTTTGATTTACTATGGTTAAATAAGGAACTCCAAGGGATTAGGATCATGCTTATAAGATGTGGATCTTTGAGCATACAAGTGTGAAATCTACACAAAGATAAGGTGTTCTAGCCCTTCTCCCTTTGAGAAGCTCTGGCCACATTTTGGCTTAGTGAAAGCTAGGGCAAATGATAGGGCAAAAAAGGCATAAAGTGACCAATAAAGTCAAAGAGGGCTTAAGTGGCACTAATGTCGAACCTAGCTCTTAGTTTTGGCAATATGTGGTGTCCTTGGTGTATGGGCTATAAAATAGTGTGTGGAACAGGCCTTGGATGCTTGGTAGATGAGTATGGTTGAACCTTTAAGGTTTGGCAAGCACAAGAGAGGTATGCCATGGTTTCGGTGTGTATATGTTATGACCAAGCTCAAGGGCTTGGTATGTGTGAGTGCGTGTGCGTGTGCGGCATGGGCTCCTAAGTGCATGAGTATTTTGGGGTGCCTAAGAAGATGGTGATTTTAGTGCATAGAGGTGCACACAGGTGTTCCCAAGTGGGCATACAGGTTTGTATGCCCAAGAGGCACCTAAGGTTGTGCCCAAGGGTGCGCATGTGCATATGCTCGTGGGCTCGTGGCCATGCGCACCTAGGGGCCGCATGGGCACATCTCAGGGGCCTTGGTTTTTTGTGAGCCTTGGGTTGTGCCTTGGGCATGACCTACAAAGGGGAGCCCAAGGCAAAGCCATAAAACCCAAATGACACTTGGGCCCAATAAATGACTTAGGCCATAAGTAAGCATACACATGGGCCTATCGGGCCATGGGGCAAGTTACATCTATGGGCACTATGACCGACACAAAATATGGTTAAATCTTGCTACATACAATAAGAGATTTTTTTTTAGCGAGTGAAAGCTGGCAAGCTCAAGGGCAAATGCAAGAATGCATGCTTAAGGGCAAAAATGGACCAATGAGTGTTTTGTTTGTTTGTTTGCTTGCTTGTGTGAAGTATAAGGAGTGATGTACCCAAAAAGGCATGATATGATAATCATTATATAATACTTCACACAATAAGAGCTCATGGCACGCTCATATAAATTATGTAATGCTCGTAAAATTCTAAATAATTAAGCCTCGGGCTATGAGGATTTAGGGCTTAAGAATTTTTCCTAAATTGGGAATTGAGTTCATTGAGCTCGGAAGACACTAAATTAAGTGGGACAAAGGAGTATGATGAGTGTTGGAAACTCTCAGAATCTAAACTTGGCTTAGGCGAAGCAAAATGATGGAAAGTTAAGGTAAAGGACTTAATTGGACAAAGGGGACTTTTTGTGATTGGGCTCAATTGCCCAAACGTGAAGAATTGAGGGACTAAGGGGGGATTAGCCAATTTTAAAGGCATTGGATGTCATGGGTTCCACCTCCCTCCATTTTCCAATATTTTAATCCACCTCCTATCAAACTCATCACTTAGGATTCCTCCCTCCGCCTACTTGTCCCATACTTTTGACAAATTCACCCAACTTTCACCAAAGTCTTCCAATTTGTCTCCCACTTTGTCTCTCACTCACCCCATGTGAATCACATGATTTCCCTCTCTCTCCCCTCCATATGGATGACCATTACATGCCCAAAAACACTCTAATTATCTCATTTAACTTTTCTCCATCTCTCTCTACAATCTCTCACTAAAACTCTTCTCAAATTTTGCCTTAAACTCTAAAACACTCTTCCAAACTTCTTCTTCCTTCTAAGTTCGGCCAAGACTCATTCTTGAGAATCCTTGAGATTTTACCAAGTGTTCTTGGTGTCTACAAACTCTTAAGAACACTTCGAACAAGAATCAAGAAGCAGATTGAAGAAATAAAATGTTTTTGGAAGTCATCAACTAAGAGGAGTTTCGGCCAAGTATTGTTCATGGCATTCTAGAGTGTGAAGCAAGCTTCCTTTTTGGGAATAAGCTTCTAAGGCCTTCCAAGGCATAGAATCAAGTGGTGGATTCAAGAAAATACGAGCGGGAGCTTGAAAGAAAATCAAGCCGAAGGATTCGGTTATACCTCCTTTGGTTGAGGTATTGTGTGTTCCACCAAGTTTTCTTGGTATATGTAAGCTTTTGAGCTATGGTGATGTAAGAATATACTTGCTAATGTTTTGGCCATTGTAGGTTTTTGAGCCAGAAACCAAGTTTTAGCTACAACAAGCAAGGAAAAGTAACAAAAACAAGCTACTAAAAGCTTTCAGGCAACAAGGGTTGCAAATGGTTTGGTAAGGATTTATGTACTCTTTTGAGTATTCCGGCCCTTGGGTGATGGATATTGGACAACATATGATCCTAAGGTGCTACAGAGGGCTATGTTTTGTTGCTTAGCCAACTCTGTGCTAGCTAGCTTTGTGCAAGCATTATGGCTAGGAATTGGGTCGGCCAACTTAATTCCCAAGCATAAAAAGATCTCAGATTAATACGGACTAATAAATGGTTAATCAAAATTAAAGAAAATATGCTCATGCTTGCTCTACCCTTCATGGGAATATGGTGTTAAGTGGTGTGTGTGTTTGTATGCTTCTATGTTTGGTTGTGCTTGCTAACCCCGATTATTATTATATGCATATATCCTGTATTTTCTCTGTCTTAGTGTTTTCTTTGCAGGAGCTTGGATTATATTTTGCCAATATATACTTGTGCTATGTTAGGCTCTATGAGCTATACGGAATCCTACTGATTTTTACTCACGCCATTCTCTACTTAATGTAGGAAAATGAGCACTAGAATGGAACTAAGATCAAGAGTATTTTATACTCTTTCTATTGGTAAAAAGGTTTGTGTGTGTACATATGTATTTGCTTAATATTCTAAGTAATCTAAGTGTTATAAGTAGCTTGTGAAACAAGCTAACTAAGTGTGGAAGTTATGTGCGAGACTTGGAGTTTAGATTGTGGGAACAAGGTCTAATAAGGTGGTTATGTGTGTTCTATTCCATATGTGCATTCGGCCTTGTCATGAAAGACCAAGAATATATTTTCAATGAACTTGTTAAATTCGGCCATGTTGTGTTCTTGGCATATTGATGGACTTTTGAACTTTTGGATGCTGTACAATTTTGGGCCTAAGTTATAAAGTTGATGGATATGCATGATTGTATGGTTATAAGTCTATATTTGAAATATGGAAACATGCATATTCAGTCTTGTTTGTGCACTAATGACCAACACTAAAGTGAGCATGAATTGGTATGGAAAAGCATGCCTATAATGTGTTAAGTTGGTAACCAAATAGATAAAGTGCATGTACCTAATTACATGTATTTTTGGATTGAACTTGAGCATACGAAACATGTGCATAATAAACAAGTTTTCAAAACTTGAGTTGGTGTTTTGGTTGCCATGCATGTACTTGGCTAGTTGAGTAATGTAATGAACACATAAGTTCCACATAAGTACAAGCTTGTTTCTGATAGCATAAAAAATTAGCCTTAAATAAGTAACGAGCTAGTACTAATAATGTCCTGGGAACATACCCATATGTTTGGTTTTGTTTAAATGCTCCCTATATGGAATTCCGCTGCACGGTTAAGTAATTGGGCCCAAATGGGCCAGGGCCCAAATGGGCCAGGGCCTAGGCTGGGCATGACAAATTATGGGCAAGGTTCATGCATGTATAGCAATGTCTACATATGGTCCATTATGTGTGATGTTGTTATGTTTTGTTTGTTTTAGAATGCCTTACTAAGTATTTTATATACTTATCCTTATTGTTAATGTGCATATAACATTGTGCAGCAACCAAATAATCCACGGTGATTATTTGATACTTGTTTGTTAGTTTCCCGTAAGTACATTTTGCAGACACTACATGTTCATTTTTCATATGTTGCATGCACTTATGGTTAGATTCTAACTCCAAACTTGTTTTCCTTGTACAGCAAGGTAGTCGAGTAAGGACTTCTTGAGTCACTCATGGCTTAGGCTTCTCTCTCACGGGCAAAGGTGAGCCTATGGCCATTTGGGCCATGAATATTTTGTAGCACGGCAGTAGTAACTAATAAGAGGCCTACTAGTATTGACTTTGACTTAGTATAACTGTGGCATGTATTATTATTAATTCAAGTTAGGCTTATCAACCCATAACATTACTTGCTTAGGTTAATAGGCAAAACTCTTAGATATTGTGTTGCCAGAGTATTTACTTGCTATGAGTGTAGTTTTCATCCATGGTTTGGCATGATAAATTACTTGTCCATGCATGAGCATTAAAATGTTTTCTTATGTAGCCACATATATTTTATTCATGTTTTCTTTAAATCCCACAAAGCCACCATCTTAGTTTAATAAACTTAAGTATTTTATTGGAACTAAGTAAATATTTTTCTTAACTTTTAAGTAAATACTAAATGCTAAGCAAGTGACTAAGATTTGCATAGTAAATCTCAACAAAAGATCCTAGAAATGAGGAATGATTCTGGCCTAATTAAAAGGTTGGATTAGGCAACAAAATGATTTAGGCTGATTAAAATACTAAATAGACATTTATTAGGATAGTTCCTCACAACAATGGGGCTTGGGAAGCTCAATTGCAGGAGCATCTGATAGATAAACAATGGCGACAGCGATGGGTAATTGTTACTCTCACCGAAACCCTAGTCATCAACAGCATCCGAATGATGGAAAGGAACTTCTTCCAGTAATGGCTCCAGAACTTCTAGGCTAGATAAGAAACAACTTGCATTTCTCGATCGAAATAGTAGAATTGAAACACTCTAATCAAGCATAAAAGAGAAAAGAATAGAGGAAAAGGAAAAAGAAATTGGGGGCAAAGTTTGTATAAAAATAAGGCCAAGAAGGTAAACCAAATATTTTTTTCTTTTCTGCGGAGGGGGTAAGTGTAGATTAGTTTAGGTGTTTTAAGAATATTAACGGTGAAAAGGGTAAGTGTAAAGATTTTAAGCTTTTGGGGGGGGGGGGGGGGGGAGTGTAAAGATTTTAAGTTAGGGTAGATTTTTGAAAGAGTGAGGACAAACTCGAAGTTTTACCAAACCTTAGGGGAGTTTTTGTAATTTTCCCTCAAATATAAATGTTCATAGATAAATATATGAGCAATTTAGTAATGCACACATTAAGATATATGTTTAAATGTAAATGTTCATACATAAATATATGAACAATTTAGCAATATTATAATTTTTTTTATATATTTATACATATAACTTGAGTTTGGCTCCACGAACCAACTTAAAAATGATGGTTCTCCTAGATGTAGAACTAACCTACAACCATGATCATTTATATCCAACCCAACCTAATCGAACCTAACCCAATAGAGGTGGTTTGGGTTAGGTTTCTAGTTTACCTAACCCATGCTCACCCCTACATACCAAACATGGAATATGATGATAAAGACCCTCAAAGAAACGATCACTTGCAAAAAAAACTAATTAAGCCTTAGAAAAGAGTGATCACTACTCAAGCAAAGCAATTTCATGGAGAAAAGCGACCCAGAAAGGTGATGATTACTATCCATCTATGGCAACTGAAGTTATGCTTTAGAATATAGCAAGGTACAAAGGCCTGTGCATCATAGCAGATTCAATCTGTGGTACCATTAAGTGCAAATATATCAAAACAATCAGCAAAAATAAAATCTAGGGACTAGAAAGATAAAACTTAGGATTTTATCATACTAAAAGCGGAGTTAACTATTGATGTAAAATGAAAGAAAAGTAAATACTAATAGCAGTCAATGAAAACTTTCCTCGAGGTGCAAAGGCCCACACATTGTGATAGGTTCTATATATGGTGGTGCTAAGTGTAAACGTAGTAAAATAATCATCAAATAATAAAATTTAGGGTCCAATTGGGCAAAAAATTAAGATTCTAATAAGATGCAAAAAAGGAAAAAATGAAATACTAAGGGCCCGATCATTTGTGGGATAAGCGATTAACGCATACACATTATTCCCTGATCTAGTTCGGATTATTTGTGAATCATAAAGCCCACCCACTAGGAAAACATAGATGCCCTTAATTTGGTGTTATGTACGCTCTCTACTAGCCCTATCCACTTTCCTTTCCAAGCTCATACCAACACCTCTTTCTCACCCACCAGTTCTTGCAGCTGACCACCACCCCTAATTGCTTCCTAGCGCAGTTGGTTTTGAGATCGGAAGGAACTGCCAAAATTGGTTGAGGAATAACAAAGATGATTGCTAGTCTTAACCATTGTGAATGGCTCCGGTGAATCTTAGGGTCCCATCGATGGCTTCGACCATAAAGATGGCCATGATCTTAACGAATATTAACTTATGACCTCAAGGTTACATGGATGGCTCCGGTGACAAGTGACAACCTCTAGTTGTGAATTTGGGGCATGAATGTGGCAAGGATGGTCCTTCATAATTAGTCTATCAACTACCCCATTTGCTTCCAAGCCCAGTTAGACCAAAGGTGGGGTTTGTAGCCTAACAGTAAGTAATGAATATGCAAAGGTAGGAGTCAGCAGGAGTACTGAAGGGGAAGTGGTGTGAGAAGTAGCAAACTCAATGGGGTCCACCAAGGTTCTAAATCACTGAGAGCTTGGTGGACCCCATCATCCCATCTTACATTCTCACCCTTACATTGTGAGTACATGAGGGCCTATTCATCCACTACACAAAAAACTTGTTTTGGTTCTGAATTGCTTCTTTTTTCTTTGAGTTAGCAAATATGTGACCCAAAACAATCTTCTTCATCATCATAAACCCTAATCCCCATCATACCAAAAATTAAAATCTGAGTCCGTTAAACAAAAAATCCTAGAAAAGATCATAAGTGAATCATAACAGGAAACATGTTCCTTTTGGTAGCTAAATTAAGTGGCAAGAGGAGAAAAGATCTAATTATATGCCAGTGAGCTAAGGAACATGGGCTATAGAAGTGGGTGGGAGAATGAGTTATGCGTGGGAAGGGCAGAACAATTGAAGTAGCAACATGAGAGCCATGACCTTAAATATGCAATACTTTAGGGTACATTTGAATTTATGTGGAAGCAAGTCAACACGGACCCGTGAATTTGACCTGACATCATACCTTTAGCACATTAATATGCTTGCATATTTGACAAATGAACTTGCTTTAAGTATAAGTGATCATAAAAAAGTTTTTCATGAAAATCAAATAACTGAGATTTAGATTTCAAAAAAAAAAATAAGATTCAATATTTATACAATAAATTTTGAGGACCAATAGAGTAGGATTTTAGTAATAAAAGTGTTGTTTAACCACGAATATAAAAAAAATAAGAATTGAGGGCCCAAAAAATTCAAAGTAAAGTTTAAGGTCAAGAGATGATGTGGAAGGACTTATGTACTAGGGAATTAAGCATTGAATAAATAAAGGCAAAGAAAAGGAAATAGGAAAATGAAAAAAAAATGGAATTGATCAAAGTTAGATCTCTTTAAATCATGCCCCAAAAGCAGAAAAACCATAATTACCAAAGGTTTAGTTCTAGAAGATGGAAATAATATGGGAAAGTTTAGGGATCAAAATAATTGATGGATATAATTTAGGGATTGGAATGAGAAAGATTGATAATTCAGATACTAAAGCAAATTTAAGCCAAAAGAAAGATAAAAAAACAAAAAATGGTGATATAAGCTATCAAAAAAGTGGTTGCCTAACCAAAAAGTGATCAATATTTTAAAAACTATTACAGCCTTTCAAGACAGGCAATCACATGGAGAAAATTGATTAGAAATGACAATAGTTGCTATTTAGGTATAGGAACTGAAGCTTTGTTCTAAAACATAATAGAAATAAACATTTCAAAAAACTTTGAAAAGATTTTCTTGGCCATACATGGGGTCATTAGCTAGAGGGCTACATCCCTTGGGTCGACAATTTGGTTACTATCACCTTGGCCAACCCTCTACCTCATTCATTAAAAATATGCCCCATAACCCATAGAGCTATAAAAGATTGAGTTATTACCTATTCAAGTCATTGATCATCTTTAGAAGATTGCAATTTTAAGAGGTTCTTTACTCCTGTCAATGCTTGACTCTTAACCACTGAAATTTGAATTCAAATTTCACTCAAAATTGCTTTGGATTTGAAAAATTAAGTAAAGATTTGTAATTTATCTAGCCTTAAATTAAAACTTTCTAAAGATGATTAATGTCCTTGGTGAATGGACCAAGACCCGACACTTCTTGACAAACAACAATTAGGTGGCTTGAGTGAGTCACAATTAATGTTTCATTGCAAACATTTGCAAAAAATTTTCTTAATGTATATTTTCAAAACCTCAAAGAAGATTTTGATATGTGCCCTATATTTTCTATGTCCTATAGGTGAATTTACCTCTTTGCTTTTGCTAAAAATTGAAAATCCCAATAGCGTCCTGCTTCCCAAACACACCACCATCTTGTCTTGGCATATATGCCATCATTAGCTACCTTATCCCACTGTTATCATCCCATGTTGCTATTCTCAGGCATTGTAAACCACTAGCAATGCAAAATCAATGGAGAAAAAAAAAATTCAAGACTCATAAACTTACCAGCCGCCACCTTCCCTCCTAGCTGAATGAATGGCATCCAACAGCAGTAGGTTTGGGTGGCGGTTTTTCAATTTGAAGTGATTAAAGTTGTGTCTTCATTGGTCATGGCCTAGGTCCTGGTGCGAGTGGTGTAGTTCATGCTAGAAACTACTAGCTTCTTTTCCTTTATGACAAATGTAGTAAAATTAGGAGAGGATTTGTGCGTGTAAGTCTGGGATAAATTGGGTAGTTCTACCTCTAGTTCTCTAGGTGGCTCACAATCTTTTGAGAGTGCCTAGAGACGTTGGTCCCGTTACCCTCTCAACTGGTCTCGTTGACAAAGCATGAGTTTATAGTCTCTACCATTTCCTGGTGTTCTAATAGATGACACCAAGTTGATATGGAAATGATCAAGAAAGAAGTTTAAGTCCTTCATAGATATGCAGATCTACAACAAAGATAGGGTTAGAGGACCCTGAAGGTATATCCCTGGGGAAGACCCTCCAATGCTTAAGTCAATAACAGCATGTAAGAGGGAGAGAGATTGACCAAAGCTGTAGTAAAAGGTTGAATACACCTGGTCTCCTCTGGTTGGAAGCCTTTTTTAGGCCTAACGGTGCTAGTATCATAGAGGAAACTCTTCTCATGGCATGATTAGCTATATGATCATGAGAATATTCCATAACATGCATCCCTCTTCAATTAATGGTCGACCCATTAGTTCCTAACCTATGGGGCACGCTTATAAGTGGACTGGCCAGCTATTGCCCTTAGCCCCAATCTAAGCCCTGAGCTGATTAAGACTTTACGTTTGTATGTAGTGGGCATGCCCTTCTATTGGTTAAAGCCCATTTGGGTATCAATAAGAAATGAATTATTCCTTTGTTTCATTTTTTATTTTGTTTCGGTTAAGATCTGCTAGAAGGTTGAGAATGAATAAAAGATGGTTTCTTATTAAATTAATTTCTAGAAACATAAGAAACTATGAATAGGATTAAAAAAAACGCATCGATTATGGAAGAAACTTAGGACCAAATGTATTGGTTGAGGCACAGTTTTATTTATGTTCAAGGTTTCGCATGACCCTAACCTCATGGTTTCTTGACTTACCAGTGCAACTATCAGATAGTGGAATTTTACTTCCCTGGAAAAGGCATTTTCAGAAGCAATTACTAATAAGATCTTAAGCTTAACTCCCCAAGGCAGGAATAAAATGATGGAAGTTGTCAAGTGGATAGGAAGTGCATCTAATATCTATTTTACAAAGTAGGGTTGTACCTTGGAGCTAATAAATAAATCAGGATCCTTGCTTAACCTTAATCAAAATTCTATTTCTTCAAATCCTAGCCTAGATTTTCCTAAGGTTATCAAATGCCTTTGGGCCTCTATGATTTTATAGAAACTTAAGATCTTCGTTTGGAAATGTATAGTCAATGCACTACCACTAGGACATTCTAGTAACCATAGAGGTAGCTTAAGCCTTACATATTCTCAGTGTGGGAATTCTAGGAAAAAAAAAACAATGCATTTATTTTAGGAGTGCTCAAATACTTTGAAAATTTTGGGCAAGTTTGGGCATTCTTCCTTATTTTCTCACATTTTTGTCTTGATGTTCTTCTTCTTTGCCGCTACTCCTTCCTTGCCTTCACTACAAGATCGTCCATCGTGTTACCTCACTTTTTCCATAATGTTCACTATCTGTGATAAGAGTGATTGCCGAATGAGGGGATGCGGGTGAATGAAGGCCGAAAGAGGGAAAGCGACGGTCGAAAAAGAGAAGCGAGGAAAGAGAAAGTGGCGGCCGACAGGGAGGAAAAGTGAGAAATAAAGGCGAGGCAAGAGAGAAAAGTAGCCAAGAGAAGAAAGGAAACGAGGTGAGAAAGAGAGTCGAGAGAGGGAGGCCAAAAATGTTGAATAGAACACCATCAAACAAACAAGGATGGTAGTTTGAGGCTTTGTGTTGATTATAGGAAACTCAATGCAGTGACTGTCAAGAACAAATATCCTCTACCGAGGATAAATGACTTATTTAATAGATTGAAAGGGGCAAAGGTGTTCTCTAAGATAGACCTTTGGTTTGGATATTTCCTAATAAGGTTGAGGCAAGATGACATACCTAAGATGGCCTTTAGGACCCGATATAGGCATTATGAGTGCAGAGTGATGTCTTTTGGTGTCACTAATACTCCTGCAGTATTCATGGATGCCATGAACATAATTTTCAGGCCTTGTTTGGATTAGTTTATTGAGGTATTTATAAATGACATATTAATATACTCCAAAACTGAACAAGAGCATGCAGAGCATTTAATCAAGGTGTTGCAAATACTGAGAGGGAATTAGTATTATGGAAAGTTGTCCAAGAGTCAGTTCTAGGCTAATGAAATTTCTTTCCTTAAATATATTATGACTAACCAAGGATTAAAAGTATATCCAAAAAAGGTTAAAGTAGTGGAAGAATGGCCCAGACCAGCTTTGGTGACTGACATTAGAAGTTTTATGGGAGTGGCAAGTTACTATAAGAGGTTTATTAACAACTTTTCTAAAATGGCATCACCGATGACTATGTTGACTAGGTTGTCCTAAAAATTCAAATGGATAGCGGCATATGGATGAGTTAAGTATATAAATGACTTATTGTAAAGGCCGTCCAAGTATTTCCTCTAGTTTGAATACCAAGGTAAGTAAATCTTAAGTTATTTTCCTCAAATAAGTTTTATTGAGAAAAGAAAGCAAGCTAGGTAAGATTAAGTTGAGTTCCAAAATGTAATTGGCACCTAAAAGGCAAAAAAGGCAAAATGGTAAATTTGGCCCAAGTTAGTGGCATGATTGTAATTTTAGTGAAATGAGGTACATGCAAGTGTTTTAAGATAAATAATTTAAAACCATAAGTGTTTTTAGCCATTTGAATAAAAAGTGAAAGTTAAGGGTGAAAAATGCACTAAATGAGAAATTGAGCTATTATGTTTTATAATGGCTTAAGTGACTTAATGGAAAAGTGCGTGGGTAAGAAAAACCTTTCTATGGGACCAAAGAATGATGGTGTAGGAAGAATTCAAGTGGCCTAAATGAATCAAAGCTAAGTTTGAAGGCCAAAGTGACAAGTGGAGGATAATTAGGCTAAATGGGAGTAGTTGGTTATATAATTGAAGGGGATGGGACAATTTTCGTAGCTCTCCTCTCTCTATAGCTCCTCCTCATCAAACTTCCCAATCTATCTAAAATTCCATGAAAATTGAAGATCCCAAAGCCATCCCAATAAGCCCTTAGCTCATTTTTTGTGTGTTTGGTGCATTTGAAGTTGTTCTTGCAAGTTATTGGTTTAAACCCTAGGGTAAGCATCTATGATCCTTGTGGGTTAGTTCCAATCTTATTAAATGGTTAAAAGTGGTCTTAATTTGTGCCATTGGTGTTCGAGTTGGTTTAATTCAACCTTGGAACTCAAAGGAACTCCATTGAACTTAAGTGTTCTTATTACTTGCTTCTTGCTTTAAGGATGATTTGAGGTAAGGAATTTAAGTTAATTCAGCTCAAATAATGCATATAAATGTAGTATTACATGTGGTAATCAACTAGAAACAAGACCCATGTGAATTGGCTTTGAGGATTTAAGGATTGAAAGATTGAACAAGTTTTGTGCAAGATAGTGGGTAGTCGAGCAATGCTAGAAGGCATTGGCAACGCGTCTCAGTGGCAATGCGAAATGGCAACACATCACCAACAACTTTCTAGAAAACCTGAGAACTATTGCCTTTGGCGATGTGTCACCAACAGTGTCGCTAAGGCGCAAGTCCCTCAAGCTCGGGGCATTTTAAAAATATCTCAATTTCTCGATTATCATCCCTAGGTTATTCTAAGATGTTCTATAGCCTCGGTTGGGTATAAAACTCATTCCTAAGTTGGGAATTATGCATTATTTAGGTGGTAGCTAAGTGGTGTGGTTAAGGTAGGGCAATGAATGGTGGCTAAGGGGGTTGAAGTGCTTAAGTTGTTAAGAGAGCACTGAGAGGATTAAGATGAGTTTTGGATTTTTTGTTGGCACAAGTGGGCAGTCTTAGACCTTCGGGCAATAAAAAGGAAACCTCAGAGGATCCCAACCAAACCTTTTGGTTTGGTAAATAAGCCACTAAGATGCCCTAAGCTAAGCTTCAAGAGCCTGGCAAGTTGAACCACATAAGGCAGCTACCCTACACAATAAATTAAGGGGAAGAGGCAGGTAAGAAAGGAGTAGTGACAACTTACTCCAGGTAGTTCGTCAAAGGCGGGCAAGGGTTAAGTAAGTGATGACTTACTCTAAGACACCTCGTAAGAAGACTTAATGGGGTTGGTTAAGTGCTAGCATAGGATACGAGGGCTAGTATCCAAATACCCCAGCCATAAAAGCTTATGGCAAGTCTAGCACCTACGGGTGTAAGGAAGTCCTAAGTGCATTTGTATGTGCATATTTCATCCATCCATCTATTCATCCACCCATTTTTTGCATTGTTTGTTATTCTTAATCTTGTTTCTGGCTGTGTTGTTTCTGGCTTGATTTGTATCTATACTTTTTTCTATTTAAACAGTCTCTAAACCTATTGAGACTTTGACTTCTACTTTAACTTGGCATTTGGGCCACAGATTTCTCACAACCCTCATGGTTCTGGTCCATACCAGGATTAAGCCAAAAATAGCTACGCCCACCATATATATGCTCATTGTGCTTTGCATGCTTGCATTTGTTTACCCCTGTAGGTGCCAAATCCCTTACTGAGTACTTTTGAGTACTCAACCCTTAAGTGTTGTGCAAGTTTTAAGCTGGTTAGTCAGGCTTAACAATTAGTAAGGAGTAGATATTTGGGCTTAACTAACCCTCACCCTAAACCTTTTCAAAAGGTTCCTACCAACTAGTTGTTTTTAGTTACTCAGTTAATTTTATATGGTGACTTGGACTCTGACTCCCAGGATTCTTAACCCCAAACTTGATACTTACCCAGGTGGGAATCTCAAGCTTTTGAAGTCTTAGTACAGTTTTCTTAGTTTTACTCAATTGGTGGGCTTTCACTCACTTGAGTTTACTTAAGGGTTAAGTATGCATATGAAAGTGTGTCTTAGTGTCTTTAAGGGTTCATTAGAGTTTACCATATTCACACACATAACCATACATACATGCATACATCATAGATTTTAAGCCATGCATGTTTCTTTTACTTCCACATCTCATGTTTAGTGCCATATGGCCTATATAGGCCCAAAACATACACACAGTCATAAGTTGTGTTTATTCCTAGTCTAGTCCTCTTAACTCCCATACATACAATCATATACATGCAAAAATTTCAAGAAGGGCTACATGGCTCAAAACATCAAAAGCTTGATGTTTCAAAAGTTTTCATGCATGGTACACTTTTTTCTGTTTAAACAGTCTCCAAACCCACTGAGACTTTGACTTTTACTTTAACTTGGCACTGGGGCCACAGATTTCTCACAACCCTCCTGGTTCTGGTCCATACCAGGATTGAGCTAAAAACAGCTACACCCACCATAGCCATCAAGGCTTACAAATATAACACAGAACATAATCATTAGTTCAGATTAGTGAACTTTTTATGCTTCCTTTTTCATAAGACATAATCTACAGAGCATACCTCTTTGTACATAGACCTCATCTAGAGGTTCTTGAGCCTTTTAGTCCTCCACTTATTTGCCTGAAATGGGCAAAGGAGGGCATGAGTACTTAGGCACCTAGTGCCTTATTCAGTGTTTAAAACATTCATATATTGAAAACCTCCAAGCTTCTTTAATAAACTGCATCCAAAGACATAAAAGGCACCAAAAACAAAAAATACAACATAATACATATTATATATATAAGTGATAAAGAGGTTAGCACACGCATGAAAACAGAGAAGCACATAAACACACAGACCACAACATAAGGTTTTCATAACATAACAAGCATGATTTATTGGCAGTTTCTTCTTGTGATCACTTTGATTAAATTCATTTATCTTAGAGCTCCAAGTAATTGTCAAGCATGGCCCAAATTGAACAAAAACCCTATGCTTGCCAAAATCAAACTAGCTAGCTTACCATAGTGCTTTATGCACACATAACCCATTAACATAGCCTCTAGGTTCTTTTGGCTTAAGCCATCACCCAGGGCAGCTTTTCCCCTTCAAAATATAAGAGAAGAAGCCTCATATATGCCCTTACCTATACTCAAAAAGGCAATAAGGAAGCTTGATTACATGCTCATAACCATAAGCATCAATATAGGTAACACCATGTGCTATTCTTGCTTGATCTTGTCTCAGCTTCACCTTCTATTCATCCTTCTCCACCTCTCTCATTTCTAGCAATTCAAGGATACTTAAGCAAGGGTATGGCCAAGTAACTGATGGTAAGAATTCCAGAATAAAGGAAGAAGGAAAGTAGCTCATGAAGGACACCAACTTTAATATGCCAACATAGCTTTGGTTTCAACTAGTTGTTTTGGCTTGTGTTGAGTTTTTGGTTTTGATTTGCTCTTCTTTCTTTCCTTTTCTTTTGATGATCTTTGGCAGGTCTTAGCCCATGGTTTTAGGCAATAAATGAGGTAGGAAGCAACTTGGAAATAGCTATGAAACTTGTCCTTAAGGACTAAGAACAAACGGTGGCTGAATGACTTGATGACTAAGTCATTTAATTGGTTTTGCTCCCTTTTTGTTTTGTTTTTGTTTCGGTTCCTTGCAGGTCCTTAGCATGACCTAGTGAGCTCATAAGACTACCAAGAAATAGCCAGGAACTTGCCATAAATTGGTCTTAGAGACAAAAAATCAAACGATGGCTAACATTTCTTCTATTTTGTTTTGGTCATTGTTTCGATGCATGAAAAGTGCTTAACTAGGTTTAATGAGTCTAGGAATTGTCCAAGAAATGGCTAAAATGCTGCATCAAATGGCCATTGAAGATTACAAGTCCAAAGGTGGCCGAATGGTATAGCCGCCATGGGTTTTTTTATTGGTTTCTTGGTCAAATCTTTTTCCAAGCAGCCTAAGTCTCTTTGACCTTTTTTTGACCTGCTTAGCTTGCACCTGCTTAGCTTCTCAAGTGGCATATATTTAGCTTTCACTTTGCCAAATTATTTGGCAATTAAGTTCTCAAACTTTCCCTTGAACACAAGTGCACTTTAGAGTGCATTTAAAAGCGCTTTAGTGTCTCTTGACGTGTCTTCATGGTTTCTTGGTTTTTTCATCTTGTATTGATCCACGTTGTAGCCCACATTGCCATTTGAATGATAGGTATCATTTTCATACAATGCCTTTCAAGGCCATAGGCTTTAAAGCTACCATAAGCACAAAATTGCACACAATGGTGCATTTAAGAGTGTTCTAATGCACTCTAGTGTGTCTTGGTCATGAATCTATCACATTTTTTTGTTTGTGTAGCTTCCCTTATTAGTACCACCACCTTAGATGTTATGGCTCTCCTAGTTAGAAGCATGCCTGAAGAAGGTAAATTGTTCTAAATCAAGTTTGAAACCTTAATTCAAGTTTACATAGTAAGAATAGGAAAGTTTAGGAAAGTTCATTAAGTTCCAAGGAGGTTTTAATAAAATAAACAAGGATTAATCAAGAATAGCTAAGGTTACCAAAAGATGGGGACTTAAGTGTATCATGTTTAATGCTTTGATGGCTTAGTTTTAAAATAGGGTTATAAGAGGGTAAAATGGAAGGGTGGCAGCCATAAACCCGAGTTCATCCTCTCCACCCTCATTTTTCCATCCAATTAAGCTTGAAATTAAAGTTTCTTGGTGAAAAGAGAAGGCATCATAAGTATATAAGCCATTGGGAGCTCACTTCAAGCATAAAACCATGGTTCTGGAGCTTGGAAGCACGTTTTCTCCCATCCCCTATTTTTAGTATGAGGTAACCAATGTGTACTTGATTGAATTCATGTTTATTAGTTGATTAGTAGCTTGGGTTTTGGTTAGAAAGCAAGAATTTGATGTTTGGTACCTATGTTTTGCTTGGAACTTAGGTGGTGCTTTGATGAGCTTAGTGGATTGGAAGAGTGCTTGATTCTTGCTTGTTACTTAGAGTTGAGGTAAGAGAGTTTTATTTTCAAGTTCAATTAATGCTATTGGGATGAGTTTGCTTGATGAATTTGAGTAATTCTAGCAATAACATTAGTTAGTGGACAAGGTTGAATCATGGTGGACTATGCGGTTTGTGATGATCGGAATGATGTTATAATGCATTATAGATTGGCTTGTGATAATTGGTTGTGATCTATACAACATGTTTTACATGTATGTGAAGTTTGGAGGCAAACCAAGCATTTTTGGTAAGTGTCCAAAGTTTATAGCAGCAAAATCTGTGAAAATTTTGTAGATTTGCAGATTGGCAACGCATCACCAGTTTTGTACCATTGCCCACGATGCGCCACCAATACTAGAAAGTTGGCAGAACGTTACCAACTGTGGCGATGTGTTGCCATAAGTATGTTGGCTAAATTTTTCAAGTTTTGCTAGAAAGGTCAAGGGAAGACCTAAGGGGGTTCTTAGGGTACCTTGGGGTCTAAGTATTCCGAGGGTACTCCGAGACTTTCAAAAGTCCTTCGAGACTTAGAAGTTTTCTTGAGTTTTGTAAGGTTTTATGGTTACTTCTACCATAAGTAAGAAAACTAGTTTACTAAGGATCACAACTAAGTACCACTAGCTAGGGTGAAAGGTTTAGAACCCTTGGCAACCTAGCTGTGCCGTTAGCCATGAGGTTGCGAGGTGAAACCTTAGTGTACCTAGTTTATAAGGTCTTTATGGCCTAGTTACAATAGTTTTACCATAGTTCCCCTGTACAACATAAACGAGAGAGGTTTAACTGGTGATTTATCATTAGTTAGGCTGGCAAGCTAAGCTTGCTAGAGGACAAGGCGTTATAGTTTAAGGACTGGGATAAAGAGTGGTGCCAAGGGACCAAGGTATATGCATATATTAGACCTTCAGGTTGTATGAGCTCACAGCAGGTTACATATGTTTTCATATGTATAGTCCTTAGTAATTTTCTTGCAGGTACTATGAAGACCCTTACTAAGAATGTTTAAGTTCTCACTCTCTGATTATGTTATGCAGATTCTGAAGTTGTTGGACCGGGTAACCATTGAGGGTTATTGCGGTAGTTAGCTTTTGTTACAGGTATTTTCCTTGAGAATCTTTATGATTTTAGTTTACTTGGGTAACTTGTTGGTCAAGTAACAGTACTAACTAGAGTCTTCTTTTGGTTGCAGAGCCTATTCGCACTTGGATAAAAATTTTTGTGACTCGCCACTGGGACTTACACATCCAATGTGGGAGTTAGTTTAAGAAAATCTTAGTTGAGGCTTGTATATATAGTACTCTTAGTTGCCTCCATTATCTATGTTTTGAGGAGTCCTAGACTCTAGGGTTGCTCTTGAGTAAGGGCATTAGTCTACTTTATGTATGAATGCTCCCACACAGTTATTATGTGTAGTAAACTCACATAAATGTTTATTTTGTATGCTTTGGCTATTTGAACTTATTTTCTATGGAAATCTCTTGGCCGAGTCAATGTTTTATAGTTTTTGTTAATCTAAGTCAAAGCATGAAGAGCATGTATCCTACATATTCTAGGTTAATTAACTAGCACCACGGAGTTTTAATTCACGTACATATACAACTAGCCAATTGCAATCCACCGCGAAACCAGCTTTCACAGGCCTCCTGGGCAAGGGCCAAGGACGGCCATGTCATCAGACATTGTATCCATACAAATGTCCTTTGGTGCTTTTGGCTTCAAAGCCCCTTGAGCCCACATAGGAGCACACTAGGATGTGCTTAAGGGCCTTTTTTTTTGCGCCTTAGTTTGAGTCACCTATTTTCTTGGTTTCTCAACCAAGTTTGCTCACAATCTTGGGTTTCATCCTCACAATACACTTAATGCTTAAGCATGGCCTTGTTTGGCTCATTATTTTGCCACCTTTCATCAAATTCCATCTGAAGTTCAGACAAAATGTCTCTAGGGCACTCTCATAGGGTTCTTACACTGTGAACTCCATACTTTCATACTTGTGACTTGCATTACTCACATATTCACATAATGTACTTTATGTGTACATCTCATTACAACTTAGGGCCTATACAAGTCACAGGCATGACAGTAGCTGTTAAGGCTAAGTTTTATTGGTTTGAAGGTGTTCTCTAAGTATGAAACTTCAAGTTTCTAAGCTAATTGTAGCTTAAGATAGCACTGACCAAAGTGTTTGCCTTACAGTTTGAGGCTAAGTGAGTATAAAGAAAGTGTAGCTCATCACTTGAAGCTAACTTGCTTGGGTGAAAAGCTAATGATGGATCTTAGTAGTTATATGTTGCTTCTTTTATATGTACGATATTTTCACACAAAGAGATTGCCTCTGCTAATATCCATTAGTATGTATAACACTAGAGTTGCATTTGGGTGCATATAAGATTGATATGTATGCACATAGTTGTTACTTGAAGTTAAAGCAACTAAAGTTTTAAGCTTGGCTTGTTTTGAATTATGTTTTTATTAATTGCAAAGTACTATTTTTTATGTTTTAATTTATTGTTATTGCATAGCCAAGACAACGCATGCATATTTCCTATGAAGGGTAAACTAAGTAACTAATTGTACGTAATAATTTAAGATATTTCACAAATAACAATTAGCCAATTGTAACCAAAGTGAGATCATAGTTCCTTAAGAGCCTACTAGTGGTAGTAAATTCAGGGCCCTGGGACCATATTCTACCACATTTATTAAATTCTAATTTTTTTATTTATTGTTACTTATTAACAATTTAATTTGTAAGAGGTTTATTTTTTTCTTTGAGGAAAACATTTTGTTGCAGCTACTAGGTTTGGGCTAATAGTTGAATTTATCAAACCTTATAGAGGAGTCCGATATGACTTGAATGAGTTCTTGAGTAACCTTAATCATCATCATGTATATTTATGAAATACAACCAAACGTGCTTTTGGAGTGTTAAAAAGATATTCTACATCATATCAATTGTCAAGGAACTAACATAGAGGGTTAAAACATATAAATTGATTGTTTTAGACTGTTGTATTTTGCATAACTATTTTTTTAGTGTTGGTCCAAATAAGGATCTTTGTAACAGAGGTTGACCAATGAATTAGGGATCAATGTCCACGCTGCTATCCTAGAGCAGATGAAGATTATGGACATAGAGGAAAGTTAGAAATTGTTTAGCTAGTGCCATATTGGACTAATTACAGTTGTCATACCTTAAATGCTTAGTATTAGAATTTAGCAAGCATATAATTTGAGTATTGAATGACTATTTAAAAAGCTTATAAGGTTCAGTTTGGTAGAAAACCAAACTACATAGCGTATATGACGTGCGTATTTGCATATGTGTGAGCTTGGGTGTGCAAGCAAAAATGACCTTATAAAGTTCTAGTTTATAGTGAGTATGATGGATTAGGAACCTAAAACACCTACGGTCACCATGATTGGCCAAGGCCTGGGTGGACCTAAGAATGGGAGGTGTTCTGAACCACTCACGAAACCTTATAATGCCAACACTAACACATGGGCTAAATAAGCAAATAGTCCACTCCTGTGCATAAAATAGAAGATATTAGCAAATACTAAGATGTTTTAAAAGTAGTATTTGCATGGACAAGTTGGACTTGTCAATTATAGGACTAATGGGTAAAGGAATTGTGGAAATTAGTTACTCCCATAATTATTGGTCAATAATACAAGTTTTTAACGTTATAATTTGAGCTTAAGTGCATGAGGCATTTATTAGTACCTTTATGGGTAATATGCATAGTCCTATACGGATGTTTTTCTTGTAGGTTTATAACCTTTACTAAAAACCTTTGGCTCTCGCATTCCTTATATGTTTTGTGTGCAGATACTTGTATGTCTTAAGGCTAACAACCAACTGAAGGAAAAGTTGTTAGTATTTTGATACCATGTGTGCATAAATTAATTATCACTATATATTGTTGTTATGTTTCCTTCTTGCAGGTTCTTAATTACTTTGAGTACTAACTTATTGGCCTTTGTTGTATAGAGAAAAGGAGTAAGTGATACCTAGACATTGGAGTAGTTATTTTTTAGCAGTGTAATTCAAGTAGGATTGGATCCTAGGATTCTTAATGTTTAACACATGTACTGTACTTTTGTGTATGACATACATATGTATATAGAACTTATGTCTTTGGTAAATACTATAGAACTATTGGTTTTGTTCCCTAATAACTTATATGGATCCACAGTACATAACACTATGTTTTATACAAATACATATTTTTGAAATGCTAGTCAGTTGTACCATATGTTTATTATTTTATGGCCTTTGATAAAGGCCTATGACATTTAATAATGAAGAAAACCTTGTTTTCTAAACTTTAGAAAACTCATTTATAAAATAGAAGACTTTATTTTAGATGTTTTCCATTGTAACACTTAAGTTTTCCAAAGTTTAGAAAACATGATTTTCTACTCTTAAAACATTATGAACTTAAACTTTTATCCAAAAAAATTGGAAAAATAAACATAAGAAAATTTCTATCACTAAACACCACGTTAGCATTTTCAATTCTTTCTTTCTTATTCCTGGTTCAAAAGCGAAGGACAGGCCTTTCCCTCCCTACTTAGTTTTGTTCTAAGTTCTTTCACAGGGAAGGACAAGAGGTAGCCTTGAACAGGTTTCTGTAACTTAGCTTTAAGATTTGGTCAAAAGATAGCCTTCTAATCAACTAAAGAGTGCTAATTCTGCCCGAAGAGCCCGAAGCCTCTTGGGGCCCTATGTAGAAGGTCTATTATCTCTGGGAATTTACACAAAAAAAAACTTAGACAGATGGGCACAATACCTAATTACTCTAATCCTATTCCTACATCTAATTATGACCTGCCCAAAACAAACATAGAGCTTATATATATATCCTAAGGACCAGAAATTAAAGTCTTTGTTTCATGCTCCAGCAAGACAGGGAACAAAGTCAGGTCATCTCTCTTCACGTCTTTGCTCATCATTATCTTTTGGCCTGCAGTTTTTTGCATGAGATTCATATAATCTTTGGGTCGTCATTTCTAGTTCCATTTAGATATCATGCCTTTCACTTCCTCTTCAAGTAATTGTAACTTGTGCATGTGACACTGCATATTATGTACAGTTCATAGTTAATGATGAGGCTCATGAGGCCCGGCATTGTGTCAGGTACATTTTATAGCAACATTAGCTGCAATGGAGTCATTATATGTCCTTGAGCACAAATATTTCTTTACAAAATGTAAGCCCTAAACAAAAATCAGATACAAATTTTGTATACAATATATTTAAAACTAGGGCAAAAACAAATCAGAGTGGAAAAATCTAGACTCGGCAGTGCATAGTGTTGTTCCCAAGCTGGATAATTAACGTTTGTTGCACCAAAATTTGCAACCCAAAATCACAATTCATTCCCAAATTACATAAATTTTTTACCAGTATAATGCCATCAAAATAAAAACCAAACACGTTCTTTTTTATATAAAAAGCAAAAGGAAAAAATGCCTAAAAAATTCAAAGGAGTTGATGACTAGAATAATTTTACGGGAAAAGAGGAAGCGCTAGAGTGATATGCCAAAATAAATCTCGGTAAGCCTAAAATCCAATCTAGCAAAGATTACTCACATGACTGCAAAGATGGGCGCTTAAAACTTGATTTCAATCTAGTGGTGGTGTAGATCACAAACAATCCTGAAGCATCAAGAGAATGTAGTAGAATAAAATGAAGATTCTATTCTATCAAATATATTAAAAACATAGATTCCTTAAATCAAGAAAGAAGGTTTAACAAGTAAGACTAAAAGCATTAATCATCAACAAAATTCAAGATTTTATATCATAATTCATGAGTCAACTCTAAGATATAGCAAGAAAGAGTCCACAGACCTACCTCTAATCTCACGATTAAGAAACGTTGGAGTAGGTAAGGGGCAAAAAGGGGATAGACGGAATATAGTCTCTGCAAAACCAACAAAACAAAGCAGCAGCTCTAACGTGAAAACAACATCGTTTATGGCAGCGTTCATTGAACAGTATTTTTGTTCCATGTTTAGAATATAGTAGTAATACCTACTAGCAATGAAATACTGAATGGGAAGTCAGAGGGCGTTAACAGATAAGATGGAAGACAAAACGGGGCAAGAAGCACATAAGCTACAATAACTCACAATTTCAGCAACGCACAAAACAAGGGGAAAAAAACAAGTTAAAATTTTTGTTTCTTGCTTGGGAGGCAAGACAATCACAAATTTCGGGTCATCTTTCTTCATGCCTTCAATTATATTTGTTTTTTTTCCTGCAGTTTCTTACAAGAGACTCAAGTAAATCTTTGGCTCTTTGTTTCTAGTTCCATAGATACAAGTCTTTCACTTCCTGATGCAACTACTAATCAAGTTGCCTTTGTTTCTAGTTCCATAGTTCTGTACAAACTAGTCTTTCAACAGCAGTTGCCCAATGCAACTACTAATCAAGTTGCTCACATAAAATCTTCTTACAAGAACATATGTCATCATAGCTTAGTGAAAACTAAAGGCAACTTACCTTGTACAAGTCCCAATCATTCTAGCTCAAAACTTAGGCAAAGTAGAGCTTAAATATCAACAACTCACCTACTGCCTGAAAGCACACTGAAACCTGAGTGTGAAACTATAATCAGTACTCATCCAAACAGCATTCAGTAAGGGACTCCACATGAATCAGAGTTTTATAAGCTGCAGAAAGTTAGCATAATTGGTCCATGTTCTTGTAAATTGGCAATGCTGCAAATTTGGGTACTTGAAAGCTACATTTACGGTTCCTCAAAGAGCAGTTGCATGCAGTGTTGATTGTCCACATACTGTGCTAACCACCTATTACATCAAAGCAGAGCATTACGATACAACATCCAAGTTCCGTAGCTAAGTACTTAGCAATGTTTGATCAGATATGATATCTATGTCATGTTATATCCATTGAACAGATGAAGATGCAAAAAGTGAGAAGTTACCTCTTAACAAATGAAGGACTTGCCCTTGGCATCAGCATCACACAAGCATGCTTGTATCTAGTACGAATAAAAGACAGTGACCAAGCACTTGGTCTCCCTCTAACACCTACCCATGCTAGGAGTAGAATTAAGCCAATTAATAAGTAGAAGATCTATTTCTTTGTTGGCATGCGTATTTGTTCAAGAGTGATGATTCACAAGCTTAAATCTTCCTGAACGTCTCTGCTGTAGATGACCCATTATTAAGCAGATGCAGAGGATTTATTGAAACCCTCCACTTAATCAATCATCAGTTTTAACTAAATTGCCCTTTTGAGAAATAAACTGAGACTAGTCAGTGATGTCTGACAAGTTTTGGCAGCAATAGTTCTGATGAAGCCCAATCCATTCTGGATAAAGATCTCGAAACCTGGCTTCATAAAGCATAGTGTTGCTCCATAAAACTCAGCATAAACAACTCAACGACTGCCTGGAAACTACTGAAATGGATTGCCAAATTTAGACAACGTAATGTGGAACATTACGAGCGTCAGTTGATATGTTCTTAAAGATCTTCTCATTCCTAGATAACCATATGGACCTAAAAAAATACACCCATAGGCAACATATGTTTTACCAAAGAACAGGGTCCATTCATTCAAAATATCCATGACTCCCAATGGAGTAACCTGATGCAATCCAAGCCTGCCAGAAATCATACACAAGATGGAAAAGTGAAAAAGGTCATGAAACTAATGTATGATTATCTGCTGGAGCCAAAAGTTCCCAGCCCCTATTTCAGCTTTGCACAAAAAATAAAAAATAAAATATTGTCAGATGTACGGGACTGAGAATTCCAGGAAAATGCCATACCTTCCCTTTACAAATCCAATCATGCATCTCATACTCTACACATGCAATGGATTTTGTTTATTTATAGTTTATAGACGCAATGAAACAACTCAATTTGAAGTCACAGGACATGAAACAAAGAAGATGGACAATGATATGGGGCATGAAAAACATAAGAGATTACTTCCTCTTCATCACCATTTCATCTAAGAAAAGAATCCAAAAGAAAAAGAAAAAGAGCCACACAAATAAATCCCTGAAAGCCAAATATGTGGGAAAATGAAATAAAAAGAGAAACTGTTATATTTTGTTTAAGGCATTGTACCAAATGAAGTAAAGCATAAAAGTAATTTAATAGCAATACTTGAGAAGAAAAATATATCTTACATCTTGATTTCCTCTTTAAAGAACCGAACAAGTTCTGAACATGGTGCATCCACTCAACCAGAAGGCAAAAGATCAGGTAACATCTCAGTTTTTGATGAATCCAGAGAAAATCCCTTAAGGTGCATTTCTTTTAGCATCTCCATTGCCTTTGATGTGTTGTTAACAAAAAGAAATCCTCTTATCATCGTGTTGTAAGTGCGTTTGTTAGGAAGGCAACCATCCTCTTCCATTTTCCTAAATAATTTGTATGCTTCATTTGGTTGACCATATTTAAAATGTCCCTTGATCAATATAGTATATGTGTACACATCAGGCTGCAGTCGTCGTACAGTGAGTTCATGGAACAATTCTTTTGCAATTTCAAGTTTTCCCCCTTCACACATGCCATCAATGAGGGCACCATAAATAACAATGTTAGGTTCCATCCCACTATTTTCCATTTCTCTAAACATGGTCAAGGCCTCATCCAAGTTTCCATGCTTGCATAAGCCATTTATTAACATACAATAAGTCACCAAGTTTGGGACTAGGCCATTAGAGCACATTTCTCTGAAAAGATCATGAGCATCAGAAAGTCTCCCTGCCAAGCACATGCCATTTATCAAAGAGTTGAAAGTAACTACATCGGGGGCTAATCCTTTGTGAGACATTTCTTGAAATAGCTGTGTTGCCTCATCCATCTTATCAGATTTACAATATCCTTCGATCAAGATGTTGTAAGTAATAACACTGGGTGGAAGACCATCATCAATCAACAAATCAAATACTCGTCTTGCCTCACCGATTTTCCTCTGCACACAATATCCATCAATCAAAGCATTGTATGTGCGCATGTCTGGCTTGACCCCCTGTTTTTTCATTCTCGCAACAAAATCTTGAGCCTCATGCACTCTCCCCTCTTTACAAAGTGAATCAACTAATATAGTGTATGTGACAACAGACGGCTTAATGCCCTTCGAGACCATTTCATGAAGCAACCTTGTAGCCTCATTCTGTTGGTGTGCATTACACAGAGCATGAATAAATGAATTGTATGTAACAGCATTAGGCTGAATACCTTTGTTGATCATTTTAGAGAACAGGTTTCTAGCCTCTGTCATGAGCTTGTCTTTGCAAAGACCGTCAATAATAGTACTGTATGTCACTAGATCAGGATGGAGGCCCCTTTCTTCCATCTTTTTCAAAACCATAAGAGCTTCATTACTGTCCCCTGCTTTACATAGACCATTTACAATAGTATTATACGTGACCAGATCAGGATGGGACCCGCTTTGTTCCATCTTTTTTAGAACCATAACAGCTTCATTAGTATTCCCTGCTTTACATAGACCATTTACAATAGTATTATACGTGACCAAATTAGGCTGCCACCCCAAAATGATCATCTTGTCAAGCAACCTCGCTGATTCAACAACCTTGCCATCCAGACAATGCCCATTGATGAGGGAGTTAAAAGTAATAACATCGGGCTGCAGGCCAAACTTGAATATTTTCCCCAGAACAGAGTACGCAAATCCGAGACACTGAGAGCGGCAAAAGCAATTGAGCAAAATATTAAGAGAAGAAAGGTCATGCCTGATCCCCGCAAAGTCGAGCTCCCGATACATACATATCACCGTAGAGTGATGCTTCATCCTGGCCATGGCGCCAAACAAACGATTAAACTCAGAGATAGAAGGCAGCTGGTGTCGGTGGAGCATATTGTCGAACACAGAGCGGGCGTCGTCAATTGAGGCAAACTCAATGTGCTTGGCTTCTGCTTTGGCAGGTTTGTTCGCACGGGGGGGACTAATGCTAACAAAAGGACGACAATTGAAGGAAGGGGAGCTCGGGAGACGAGAAACCAAGGAGAAGGAGAGAGTACGGAAGTTACCCATTTGCTTGTGGAGCGAGACAGAGCGATGGCCGTTGGAAGGGATCAATCGGGAAGCCCGAAGCTTGGCATCGCCGGATCAATCAGAAAGCTCGAGACTTGGTATCGCCGCGATTTGCAATAGCGATTCTGCTCGTAGAGCTCTTGTAGATTAATAAACTGTTGCCCCAAAGGACCTGAACACACAGCCGGTTCTGTTTCTTCGTAAACGATTCAATTCTCCTAATTCGTCCCGTGTCTTGTACTAAAAACATAAGCCAATTACTATAGTTTTTAAAATATTTTTAATTTCTTGTAATTTAGGTCGATATTTTTGTTTATTTTTAAAGTACAAAACTTTCTTTTTGTATCAAGGTGCACACGTGAACCGGTTTTTTTCAAGTAGCTTGAACTTGAGTTTGAGTTAAGGCATTTTTGTTAGTATTGTGTTCAAAAGCCAATTATAAGATTATTGTATTTTGCATATTGAGTTATGATATTTTATTGACATTAATCCAATAATTGTATTTGTTATTTTGTTTCTATATGATATAATCAAACATAATTATAACCCTAGAATAATAGTATTCTTAAACGTCCCTGGCTAGTATTATTGTAGAATGGATTATAATAATACATAAACACTAGCATATGTGAAGACTGATATGAGATATGTAGTCTACATATAGGTACAAGTTAGAGAACTTGTGTACTGAACCGACTCACCATAAGAACGGTACATGAATCGTTATATCAGTGTTATAAGTGATTCTCGTAATTATCATGATATATGTAGTTTTTTGAGCTAAGGTCATCAAGGTTCCTTACATGTGAATCATATACTTTGATACTTCTCTTTATTACTCGTAACTGAGTAAACATGAAGGTGGTCATTGGGTATGTCACATATCATATGGAGGGTTTTGTATGATCAAGATAGGATTTGTCCCTCCTATGTAACAAGAGTGATATCTTTGGGTCTATTGATTGAATGAGACTGAGGAAATACATGGTCATGCTCAAATGAGTTGATATGGAATATCAATGTCATCAGTTTTAGTCAATTTACTCGATAATCAAAAAACCTTAGATTGGCCTGTACGAGAGTGACACATTCCATATCTCATGCTTAGTCTTGATATCTTAAACAAAGGGACAACGACACATACGAATAATGATCATAAAGGTTTAGTCAAATCACCGACTATCTTATCACTTGGATAGTAATGATGTGTTGCTAGACACCGCTCATTGTTTATGATCATAAATATGATTTATTATCATTGCCAATGTGATAGGAGCCTATTGAGTCGTACACATAGAGCCAATTGGATTATTTGAGTTCATTGGCCAAATTGTTTGGGTTTTGGTTTTGGTTTTATGATAATTTCAAATTAATAATTGGCCTAAAGGTTGAGCCATTATGAAGCCTGAAATTAGGCCTAATTCGATTAGGGTTATGAAACCTATTATACTTGAGAGTTAAGCTTCACTATATATACATCATATAGTAAAAATTTTCGTAGCCCTAGCCCTGGTTACCCAAATGACGAAATCAAAAGGGTTCTAGAAAGTTCCAAACGCACGCTCCTCTTGCCTTTCCTTGGAGGACTCAAGCTAGTACTGCGGGTGCAAGAAGAACACAACTACTGAAATGTGGTGGAGGCGTGGTAATCCAAGTAGTTCGTGTGAATATCGTAGAGAGCTTAAACACGTTAACTGTTCAAATTTGTAATTCGACTCAACAGTTAAGTGAAAGATCCTAGCGATCTAGGTATTAAAAATTTTGAACACTCGATTTACTCCGTTTCACTCAGATTCTAAAGGGTTTTGGTTAGTTTCCACTGCATTTGTTTAGCTCCTAAAACTCTACAGTTTTTAACTAGGCCCAATCAAGCTCTAATTTTAAAATAAGCTCAAATTTTTTTGAGACTGAGTTCAAGCCTAAAGGAATCCGGCCCAATATAATAACAAGTCTAACAGCCTAATAGAAATGGAAAAAAAAACACGAGCATGGCAAAGAACAAAAACCATTTAGGTTTTCAGACCTTAAAGTACAAGACAGAGAAATTTCCACATCTTACTATCTTGATCTGAAATCTGCCAGTTGAACCCAAGGCCCCTTTGTCTCCGTGTCTTCCCAGTTGCCATCAAAAGCCTCGTCAAAGCCATTATCCCACCTCCTCCCTCCATGGCCTTCCTAAGGATGTTCTCAGCATCGTCATCTCTTTCTCCTATTTGGTGTTGGCTACGGGGCTCCCATTGCTACCTCCATGTGCCTCATGTGCACCCTCTTTGTTGGCCAATTCGATGATCATGATTCTTTGCAGACAATGGCAATGTTAAGGACCTATACAGCCCTAAGAAGGTCGGCTACGTGGGATCCCAGCAAATGCTACCCTTGCTTCTATTGAGAATAAGGTTGTGTAAGTTTAGTGTTGTTATAGTTCAAATCATGTGGCCAATCTATGTTCTTAGCCCTTTTCAATTATGATCTTGCTGAGGAATGATGATTGGATTTCTGTTGGCGTAAAGCCCCTTTTGCCCCTTGAACTTTACCAACTTAGACCTTTTATCCCGTAGACTTTGACTCGATTCAACTCGCCCATCAAACTTTACAAGCTGAGACCTTTTAACCCATCGACCCAATTAAATAGATAATGTGTATTAAAACAAAAACAAAAATAAAATTGAAGGACTAACCATATCATTTGTCCAATGGTTGAGCACAAAGGCTTCAGCTTCACATTTGAGATTGCTCATTTTTCCCTTGCCTTCAACTATAAATTTGTGTTAAGACTTCTTATTGTTTGCTCACAAGAGTTAACTATTAGACAAATGATTTAGTTAGGCCTTCAATATTTTTTTTATTTTTGTTTTAGTACACATTCTTAATTTAATTGGCCCGAGAGCGTAAAAGGTACCAGTTTACAAAGTTTGAGAGGTGAATGGAACTGAGTCAAAGTTTAGAGGGTAAAAGGCCCGAGTGGCAAAGTTAAGGGGGCAAAATGGGGCTTTAGGCTATTTTTTGTTTGAGCTGATTTTGATTTGTTGATGTCAATTTTATGGGTGTTTTCTCCTATTCTTTTGACCCTTGCTTGGTATGTTTAAATGGCTTGTTTTTGTTTGTTTGGGTTGGTTGGGTGACCGTAGATGCGTCAATGCTTAAAAAATGAGATGGATTCGAATGAAGTAGATCTTTTTGCTTATCTTGATGAAAATGATAATTCATTTATGAAGTTCACAAAATCAGCTAAGAGCAGCAAAGTATTAGAAAGTTTGGAATATGATTTACAAATCCCTCTCTTCTGGTTATTTATGTAGGAAATTACAGATTCAGTCTTTATCTTTCATCTAAATTATAATTCTGATACTATAGATTTATAAGTGTTTTTTGAGCCTAACGAGCCTTTGGGCCGAGTTCAAGTCTGCCTCAACCTGAGCTTGAAAAATTGGGCTTGAGCAATTCAAGCTCGAGCCTGAGTAGTACTGACAAACCATGACTTTAAACAAAAATAATAGATAAATAATTAATAATAAATGTAGAAAATATTCCATCCATCTCAAATTCTCTTCATCATTTCTGTTTTTTTACTTAAATTTCACTTAAATTTATTTATATTATTATTTTGATAAATTTTTTTAAAAATTATAATTAAAAATTAAAAATCTTGTGGCTTCAAAGATAATTTTTGAAATTTTTTAGTAAATAAAAATATAAATATATTTAAGTCAAATTTAAGGTGAAAAACTGAAATTGAGTAAAGAATTTGTAATGAATATAGCAATTAGCAAGAAAGCAATTAAATATTAAGAATGGAAGCACAAAGATGAACAGAAAATTCAAACATGCATGAATTCTGTGCGTATAATTCAATGAATTGCATGCGTGAATTTTCAAGATGCAGAATGTATACATTTTATTAGCTTCTACACTTTTTAAAAAACATGTTCTAACATAAATTAAATATGAAGGTTTGCATCACTTTTTATTTTTTTCTATATTATGCGTGTCTCTTTACTTTGCATCCCTTTTAGAATTATATATATAATCTTTTACATAATTTTAGAAAATCCTATTTTTCTTGTTGCTTTTGCTTGCGACACAAGTGGATTATCGTGTTTATTTTTTATTATTTTTTTGGGAAGTAAAGTTACTTAATCAAACAAAGAGAGCATAAGATTTTTATTATTCACAGGAATTTAAATAAATTCCTTCATTAGATTAGACATGCTAGTTATGGAACTCCAACTCAACTGTTTCCAGGAACATTTGTTCTGAGCTATGGCCAAGGTTCAAATCCCTCCACCCAACCCGTGCAGCCTTTACTAACTAGAATTTATATACCTTCCACGTATAACTTGTACTTGCTTTTGTCAAAAAAATCATATAAAATGTTTTAGCTCAATCGATTTCTTTTTTTGTATTCTTTTTATATTAAATTAAATTATTTTAAATTTAAACTTATGCATAAAAGTAAAATTATTTTATGAAAATGTTAGAGTCGTTTTAAAATATTTTGAATTTTGAAAATTCACGCTCGAATTTTAAGAATTGTACAGATAAAACTAATGGATGTGTGAGTTTTTTGCGCATCTATATGCTTCTATTTTTACTACTTAATCAATCTCTTGTTAATTCTTAATTATTTAAAACCTAAGTTTATTTGGTATCAAAGTCATCTTCGTAGTTAAAGACATATGTTTGTAGTAACGCAAAAATGGGCAAATTTTCCACTAAACTAAAAGGGTAAAGTAATTTTACCACTAGACATTTTTTGTAGGAAAATTTATCATTAACGTTTTCATTATAGGCAATTTTGACACTAATGGTTTAATAGTAGGAACATTCCTTTTGTTCTGAGAATATTTCATTGCATAACTTTTAGACTAGCCCTTAAAAGATTTCTCCCTAACTCATAACTACTCAAACATTTCATAATACCTAAATGAGTCAAAATCCTATGTTTTACAACACACCTCCATTGTTGAGCAGTATTGTTTCACTTTCTTCACTATCACTGAGCAACCCTTCATCACTACTGGCATCGATCTTTTATTCTCTACTATATCAATTGAACCTTGTTTAATCAAGATTTGTTCTAAGGGGCATTTTCCAGAAACATTGTTGAGATTTGTAGATAAATGAAGGTAATGCTTGTGGTGGAAAGGGTGGAAGGTGGCGAAGGATATAGTGATTTACTAAAGCAAAGATGATGATAAAAATGATAGATTTAGAAACTTGGGAAACAAGGTGTTAGGCAAAAGAAACTTGGAATTGAAAATTGTATTTTTCTTGTGTTTTTTGATGGCAAATTCGCTCCCTATACAAAAATATTGATGGCAAATTTACATATTTTATAAAGATTAATGGCAAATTTGCTTGCAAAAAAGTTCAATGGTAAAATTGTTCTCCTTTTTATAGTTTAGTGGTAAATTTACCCTTTTTGCCTTTGCATTAACCTTGGAATTATCTATAACATTTTATCACTTATCTGGTAGATAAAAGTTTAAAGTACAAAAAATTAGGAAATATTTTACAAACTACTAAAAATGCTTTTTAAAAGTTCAAGAACTTTAAGCTGCGATACAAATGGATGAGGGGTGAGCTATGGGTCATGTTGGTTTCATTTTTTAGTGGAACTGAATCAACCTGAAATAACTATAATTAAAAACAATCCTACTCATACCGAGAATCGAGAACCAAATAGAACTAGAATTATAAGTCTAGTTTTTCTAGTTCTGGTTTAGGGTTTTTTAGTTCCTATCATATAGATATATCTAACAACTTCGTAATCTAATAAAATTGCATCCACAACTTATTTAAGAAATATTCAGCATAATACACAAATTAATTCATGTTTAGTAATGTAAAAACTTATATGTACTTATTCGTACATAAATATATAAGCAACTTAGTAATATCATAATTTTTATTATATATTTATACACATAACTTGGGTTTGATTCCACCACGAATTCATTTCATATGAAAATTGGAACCAACCAGAAAACTAATGGTTATTCAAGATGCTGAACCAACAAGTGAAACCATGATTCATTTCTACTCAACCCAACCTAACCCTGTAGAGGTAGTTCAGATTGGGTTTCAAATTTACCCAACCTATACTCATTTATAAAGTGAACAAAGAGCCCAAATTTGTTTTGGGTACTAAGCTAATATCATTATACATATAGACACACACTAAAGTGGAGTTCAAATTCACTATTCCTCTACAGTGATGGGTATTGCATGGACAATGACACTATGAGAGCCTGAGAATGTAGCTTGTTCTAGATGGATTGACGATTGCCTGATTGGGCTTGGCCCAAATGACATCATTTCCTCCAAGTTAACTATTTTTATTGCTTCACTATTAAAGCCGCCCTTAAATTGCTTTCTCCTTTTCAGGTCTCTTCGCTCAAAATCATTACTTTGTTAACTTTTCTTCCCCTTCATGTGGGGTTCTTTTTCAATTCTTTTGCTTCTTTATTTTCTCTTTCTCCCTCCATCTCTCTTTATTTGAATAAAAGTTGTGGCTGGGAGTTGGCAAAATACTAGCAGCAGTTACGTGGTAAAAAAAATCATTGCCAAATTCATTGCAATTCAGGTGGTGCTTCAGCCTATAAAAGGCCACCTAGTTTCATCATTTCAGTGTAAGAAGAAAAGAGCAACAAAGCTCAAAAACGGAAAACCAAAGCAAAATTGCTCTGAAGAAAATTATGAGAGAGAGATTTATTTTTAAGGGAGTGACAAAATAGTGAGATATCTATTTGGGGTGTTTAGAAAACACTTGAATGCCACTATTTTGGGTTTATATAATACTTCTAGAATTTTTGGCTGGAGAAGATTCTCTCTCTGTAAACCAACTATTTTATTAGTGGAAGAAAATCTCATAATTTCCTTCGTGGACATAGCCCTAAATTAAGGGCGAACCACGTAAATTTTCTGGTATCATTTTTACTGATCATTTTGCTCTCGAAGTTATCACTTGCTACTGTCTCAATAACTGGCATCAATGCAAGGTTTAGTGTTTATATCTACTTATCATATGCTCTATAGTTGCCACTGAAATGTGGATCCTCCATGTTAGAAAATAACTTAGATTATTATTCACTATTTTTACTTGATACTGGGTATTTATTAGCATCATGGAGGCCAAGACCAGTGAGATGATTAGTTTGAATGACTTAAATTACCACATATGGAAAAGCAAAATAAAGGATTTTTTATATATGATGAAGATGCATTTTCCTGTGTTTGGAATAACCAAATCGGAGGATAGGATAGAGGAGGAATGGGCATTTGAGCATGAGCAAGTTTGTGGTTCATTCGACAATTTGCCAAAGACAACATTTACAATCATATATTAGTAGAGACTCTTGCGTAGACACTATAAAACAAGCTTGAAAAGTTGTATGTTTCAAAAACCTGCAACAACTTATTTTATTTGATAATATTTCTCCAGATAAAGCATTGGGATGGTACATCCATGGCAGATCATTTGAATGATTTACAAAGGATCATGGAATAGTTATCTACAATTGGCATAAAGTTTGATAATGAGGTACTTGCTCTTATAATGCTGGTCTCATTACCAGTGTCTAAGAGACTTTGACAATTTCACATACAAATTTTGCACCAAATGGTGTAGTAAATGTGGAATTCATCAAAAGTGAAATACTAAATGAAAAGATAAGGCAAAGATTGCAAGAATCCTCTTCATCATAGTCATATCTTATTATAGCAAATTCTAGAGGGAGAAGTGAGACCAAAGGGCCAAAGCCAAGAGATAAGAACAGAGAAAGATCAAATAAGAATGTAAATATTGAATGCCATTACTGTAGGGCATATCAAATGGTTTTGCCAAAAATTCAAGCAAGAACAAAAAAAAAGCAAAGGACCAAAAAAAGATGACAGCAGTGATGATGAATAAGCAAATGTTGCCGATGAGTTCAACATTGTCCATGATGATGATATTGTCAATCTTGTAACCCATGAGACGAGCTGGCTTATTGATAGTGGTACTACCATTCATGTCACTTCTCAGAAAGAATTCTTCTCATCTTATACACCTGACAATTTTGGTGTTGTGAGAATGGGAAATAGGAGTTTCTCACAAGTTGCAGGAAAAAAAGATGTCAAGCATGTTCCAAATTTGCAGTTAGTCCTAAAAGATATCAAGCATGTTCCAGATTTGCACTTGAATCTGATTTCAATAGGTAGACTTGGTGATGAAGTTTACTGCAACACATTTTCTAATGGTCAGTGGAAGCTAACGAAAAGAACTCTAGTGGTGGCTAGAGGAACAAAGAACCTAATACTGTACACGATGCAGGCAAAGCTCTCCCAGGATAATATAAATGTAGTGGAGAATAACAGTACATTGGAGTTATGGCATAAACGACTGGATCACATGAGTGAGAAAAGTATGACCCAACTTGCCAAGAAAAAGATGTTACCTGGACTAGATCAGGTCTATTTGAAGAAATGTACTGTTTGTATGGTAAGAAAGCAAAATAGAGTGTCTTTCAAGAGTTCCCCTCCTTCCAGAATGAAGAATGTCTTAGACTTGGTACATTCAGATCTGTGTGGGCCAATGCCAAAGTCACTTTGTGGTGCTCGATACTTTGTAACTTCTATTGATGATCATTCTTGAAAGACATGAGTATACACTCTGCAGTCAAAAGATTAGGTGTTAGAAGTTTTCAAGCAATTTCTAACCCTGGTTGAGAGGTAAACCAGTAAAAAGCTAAAGTGCATTCGAACAAATAATGTTGGATAGTACATTGGATCATTTAATGCTTACTACAAAGAGCATGGTATTCAACATCAAACAACACCTCCTAAGACACTGCAGTTAAATGGCTTAGTTGAGAGGATGAACGGAACTTTGAGGGAAAGAGTTAGATGTTTACTCTCACATGCAAAGTTACCTTAAATATTCTGGGGAGAAGCATTGCTAGTAGCTGCTCATATGTTGAATCTTTCACCGTATGTTCCTTTACAGTATGATGTTTCAGAAAAAGTGTGGTCAGGAAAGGATGTCTTCTATGACCATTTGCGAGTGTTTGGCTGTAAAGCCTATGTGCATATCCTGAAGGATGAAATGTCTAAACTTGATGTAAAGACACGGCAGTGTGTGTTTATTGGCTATGGCCAAGATTAGTTTGGCTATAGATTTTATTCTCCAGCCACGAAGAGGCTTGTCAGAAGCCGTGATGTTGTATTTGTTGAAGATTAGACATTTGAGGATATTGAGAAAGCTAAGAAGAATACTTTAGGATCTTATAGTAGTTCAACAGACTTATGGTTGATTTCTCTAACAGCAGTACAAAGACAAATTGGAGATGATGTACAAAATAATCAACCAAAGGAAGGTGATCGTAATGCTTCCATTAAGAATGAACCAGGTAATGCTAATAATGATGTTCATCAACAACCACCAATACCAGTGGGTTCTCCAGTTTTAAGGAGATCTAATAGGGTTAGATAATATTCTCTAACCCTATTAGATCTCCTGAAAATGAGTATATGTTATTGACTAACCGGGGAAAACCAGAAAGCTTTGATGAAACTACGGATGATGAACACAAGAAAAAGTGGATTGACGCTATGCAAGAAGAAATGAGATCATTGTATAAGAATAGAACTTTTGAGCTGGTGAAGTTGCCAAGAGGTAAAAGGGCTTTAAAAAATAGGTGGGTATTCAAAATCAAGTCTTAAGAATCCAATTTAGAACCATGGTTCAAAGCCAGATTAGTTGTCAAGGGTTTTTGCTATAGAAATTGTGGTTATTGCAGGAGAAGTACATTAAGAAAGTACTTTAGAGGTTCAATATAGACAAGGATAAAGCGGTTAGTTGTCATCTTGCTAATCATTTTAAATTAAGTTACAAACAATGCCTTTCTACAGATAAAGAGAAAGAAGAAATGGAAAAGGTTCCATATGCCGTAGTAGTTGGAAGTTTGATGTTTATCATGGTATGTGCACGGCCAGATATTGGTTACTCAGTTGGTGTAGTGAGTGGATTCTTTTCAAATCCTGGTAAAGAACACTGGATTGCAATTAAATAGATTTTTAGGTATTTTCATGGTGCTTCCAAAATGTTCTTATGTTTTGGAAATGCAAAGTCTGTGTTAGTTGGCTATATAGATGCAGATATGGCTGGCGATGTTGACTCATGAAAGTCTACATCAGGTTACTGGATTACATTTGCAAGGGGAGTTGTGTCATGGTTGTCAAAGTTACATAAATTTGTTGCTCTTTCAACAACTGAGGCAGAGTTTATAGCGGCAATGGAAGCATGTAAAGAATTGATATGGATAAAGAAGTTCTTAAAAGAAATTGGTTTCTACCAAGAAAAATATTAGTTGTTCTGTGATAGTCAGAGTGCAACTCACCATGGCAAGAATTCCTCTTTTAATTTTAGATCCAAACATATTGATATGAGATATCACTGGATAAGGAATGCATTAGAGATAAAGCAACTACAACTTAAGAAGATCCATACTGATAAAAATAGATATAATATGTTGACCAAGTCTTTACCAAGGAAAAAGTTTGAATATTGTTGACTGGCAGTAAAAATGGTGGAACTGCTACATGAGGGGGGAGGGGGAGATTGTTGGCTTTTCTCCCCCTCCTATGTGGGGTTCTTTTTCATTTTTTCTACTTCTTTCTTCTCTCTCTCTCTCTCTCTCTCTCTCTCTCTCTCTCTCTCTCTCTCTCTCTCTCTTTTTCTTTATTTGATCAACAGTTGTGGCTGAGAACTAGCAGAATACTAGCATTAGTTAGGTGGTGAAGAAAATCATTGTCAAATTCATTGCAATTCATGTGGTGCTTTAACCTATAAAAGGCCACCTAGTTCCATCATTTCAGTGTGAGAAGAAAATAGCAACAAAGCTCAAAAATAGAAGACTAAAGCGAAATTGCTGTAAAGAAAATTGTGAGAGAGAGATTTATTTTTTGATGAGTGAAAAAATTGTGAGATATTTATTTGAGGTGTTTAGGAAGCACTTGAGTACCTCTATTTTTGGTTTATCTCATACCTCTAGAATTTTTATCTAGAGAAGATTTTCACTATGTAAGCCTACTACTTTATTAGTGGAAAAAAATCTCGTAATTTGCTCTGTAGACGTAGCCTTAAATTAAGGGAGAACCATATAAATTTATGGTGTTATTTTTACTAATCATTTTGCCCTTGAAGTTATCATCCACTACGGTCCAAACACATCTTCCCCACCACCCAACATCTGTCATGGCCAGCTTTATTTTCAAACCATTTCCCATATTAATACCCATGTTCCACTTCAATTATTTCTTTAGAATCACACTCTTATCTACCAAATTTTCACTCATCACATAGCTTCCATGCTTACCGTTGCCTAAACCACCACACACACCCATGGTTTTTAACACTCGAGCCATTCAAGCTCATTTTTTTTCCACCACTAACTTATACCAGGACTCCTTAGCAAGGCAATTCTTTCACATATCGTCAAGCCCACTCCACACCATATTTTACCAATTTGGTGAATTGGGTACATTTCCTCAAAGTGTGAGTCTTTTGTTACTATTGCCTACTTTTTCTAACTCTCTCAATTCTAATTACCAAAAATATTGTTTTCTTGCTTCTTATGTCGTGTTGTTATATCGTGCTGTTTCGGGTTACTAGTCAAATTGGAAGGGGGAAGCAAATACCCCTTAATTTTTCATGGTTGATTGAGCTTAATTGAGGCTGAAATTTACTTTAGTTATAGGGACTTTGGGATGGGGGATTTCAAGTCACAGTGGCTAAAGGTGCAAGAAATGGAACAAGAAAAAGTCAAAGCTTAGGTTATAAATTAAGCACAGAGTGCAATGCACATGTTATGATTTAATTGTCACCATTTTTTATCTTTTATCTCCAACTGCAACAAGGCTGAAATTGTAGGACTAATTGCAGCAATCTCCCTAGCTCAATTCCTTCTTAACTTAATTACACAATTCTTCCTCAAGCTTTCTAAACTATGCAATAAGTCACAAAATAATTTTTAGGTTGTATTTTAAACAACCCAAAGGGAAACATAACTGATAAACATTTTATCTAGGAGAGAATACAGTGGCTAAAGTTCCTGATAGACAATCTATACTTTAATATTTATAAACATGTTCAAAATTAATGATCTAATAGTAGTCCTTTGGTTTGACCACCCATATCAAAATTGTTCGTAGTTGCGTTTCTTCTTTTTTCTCTTGTACTTTTTGTTTAGTGCATATTGTTATTATGACCCAATAGTCTCCTAAACTAATTTAGTGAACAAGAGAAGAGAAAAGATTCACTAAAATTAGGATACAATGATGAGCAAGGTGATAAAATGTTAAGTACTAGGAGAAAAGTAGCAAAGCCTAAGTAAAGTCACTATGATTTGTTGGTGACTTCTTTAGTAATTGAGCATAACCCGAGGAACATTTGGTAACAATTTAAGAGTTTATGTTTAACTTGGGATATGAAGATTCAATTGCAGGAAATATTAAGTCTGAAGACTTAATTATTCAAAAAAGCGAAGATAAAAGAATTATCAAGAAGTGGTTGGATAATGAAGCTTAGGGGCTTAATTGCCTCTACTGAAAAAATTGATGGTACATTAAGAAAGAATCAGGTACTTAATTGGAAAAGCGGCAACAAATTGAGCTAGTCTTGGTTAAGATGCATTATGGGCAAAAGAAACACTTGGGGTGCAAACCGGAGACAATAAAGAAACCTAGAAGCTAAAGGATAGTTTAAGCCCCACCAACGTGAAAACTCAGCAGCTGGCACCTTCCTTTGTGGACAAATTGCATTTTGACCTAAGATCATCTGAAGGCTTCTTTTCTCTGGTTTGTATCGAAGAAGAGAGTAGTTGCTGTGTTTAGCTCAATTCAAGGTCACATTGCCTCGACAAGGTTGGGTAAGAAGCATTCCATAAACCCAGCTTAGTTTCTTTGGCTTTGGTGTTTAAATTCCTGATTCTTACTGGATTTTTATGGGAAATTCGAACTTACTAGCTACCATGGATGAAGGAGGAAGACGAATTAAGGTTAAAAGGCTCGGGCTAACTTGGAATCAACAATACTTCTAAATCAAGCAAAGATGTTAGGATGCTGTGGTGCAACAGGGTTAGGTTTACTTAGAATTGAGCTGGTTCTTAAGGTAAGGGTTCACTAACTTGCCCTTAAATGAATTGCATGGATGATTAATTACATGTAAATTAAGGGTAAGTTAAGGAAGTTACGTGACATTGATTTGTTATGAATGATTACGGTTTTCTAGAGGAGAAGACCTATGAACTTAAGTGTTCCTAAAGACTAGAGTAAGATTTCTAGCTCTGTGGTAACTAAGAACCTTAAGAATATAAGGTGAGGGTTAATAGAAGACATGGTTAGCAAGTAGGGAATGGTCAAACAGGAGCACTAAGAGGCCTAAGACCCCTAAGCACATGAGAGCTCCATGTAAAATCCATGGCTTGCTAATAGCTACAAGATATAACCTATGATGGGCCATTGTTATGCCTTGGTTATGTAGCTAATGTAAGATGGAATCCTTAGTGGATTATGACCGAAAGAACTTCTATTAACTAATGATATTGTTGCATCATTTTGCATTACATTTATTCGTGAGCATTGTGCATTTATATTATTATTGATTCTATGTATGTTTGTATATTTGCTTGCTTGTCTTTTCTGATTTTGGACACAGGTATGACTTATGATAAAAGAACTAAGACCAATCACTATGATCCCTAAGTGATCAAGTGACCCTTACTGAGTTTTTTAAGAAACCCATCCCTATTGTCCTAACTTTTGCAGGATTCATGCTAAGTAAATGCTATGGCAAAGGCTTGAATGTCTTTCAAGATTAAGGCTTAGGATAGATTTAGATAAGGATTTCTAAATCCCAAGGGTCCTATTTCGTACAAGACTTATGTATCAAGTTACTTTGTTTAGTATGACTTTTCTGCAGCTTGAATGGCAAAGATTTCGGGTTTGCTATGTTTCAATAAATTTGGAGCTTTTGGAACTTATTTTAGTTTTATATTTTATAAATGGTTCATGATTAGATTCTCCATGGCTTTCCTACTAACATTTTTGGTTCAATGCTAAAGATTTCGTTAACTAGTTAAAATGGTTGAACTTGGTTTGACTTTTGGTTTTACATGAAGGTTTGCATTAAAATTTTGTATACTAGTTTATTTCCATGAAATAAACATGATAGTACAAGCAAACCAAGATTTCCTAGGTTAAATCAATGACTTGTTTAATCAACTAGCTCATTACAGAGTTAATGCTTGGCTTTTCCTCAAGAACTCATAGATTCTTTTAGTTCAAATAAAAAGCCCTAATCAGCTGCATAAGGCAAACATACTATCTTGTAAAATAATGTTTTTCCTTAAGTCTTGAAGGCTGGCCTTTTAAGCATTACACTCACAAGCTTAGGACAAAATGGTTTTTTAAATGTTTCTTTAAGCTTAAGATGTGTTTGTGTGTTTATCTCGGGGGCCAGGTTGGACCATAATAATTGTAGCTTCCATTTTTGTCTCTATCTTTTGGTTAATGAGTAGAAGATACAACAGTTAGTAAAATAATTACTTTTTCTAAAGGGTGAAATGATGAATCTTTTTGATATGTTAGGTGACACAATTATTAAGAAAATACTTCTAACTTAGAAAAAATGTGAACCAAGTATTATTTCTCTTTGTTTCCTCTCTATTGTGCGGTTTAGGACTTATCAAGGTAGTGTTTTGTGTATTTTGGTAATTTTCACCATATATTAGCTCTCTTTCTTAAGATTGTGAGAAAATGTTTTTGGTAGTATATATGAAAGTTGAAATGGTGGGATAATTAATTTTTCTTAAAGGTGAAATTATAAATGTTTTTTTATATCTAAGATGACACAATTATCAAGAAAGTACTTTTGGCCTAGAAAAAATGTCAAGTGAGTATTATTTGTCTATTTTTTCTCTTTGTTGTGTGATTTAGAATGATATGACTTATCAAGGTGGTGTTTTGTGTATTTTGGTAATTTTTAGCCATATATTATCTTTTTCTTTTTTGGGATTAAGGGAGAGGGTTTGGCTACTGTTTTTTTTCTACTTACACAATTATTTTATTTCTCTGATGCTAAGTTTGTGACATTGCTTTTAGTTGATGGAGATTCTCTTCTTGGTGTTTGGTGTTTGAATATTTTTGGTCGTAAGTTAGCGTGTTAGTTATGTTAACTTTCTCTTGCAACCATTTTTTATGCTTTTTTTTATTTTTTATTTAAATTTTCTCTTTTTATCTTTTTTGTTGCCTTTAGTTTCCTACGTTTTTGTTCTTCCTTTTTGTTTGTTCTGTTGTGGTTATGTCAAGTCCACATGATCATCCAATGCTTACCTATTAATGTGTATTGCATGTTGATACGCCTTTTTGTTTTAGTAATTCTTTTATGATTCCCATGCTTTGTTTGAAATTATTTATGAACCTAATATATGTTGCTTCCATTACATGCTACATATAGGCAATGCTACAACCATTTAGCAAACAAAAATAGGAAATTAATTGTTCTTATTTTGTACTATGGCTGCAAAGAAAACACTTTCATCATTATTCTATTTTTTAGATGGATACTTTTGTTAGAATAGCTACATGTACATGTAAAGCGGCTACCTTTTGTATTTTAATACTTTTTTTGCTCAACTAGATAGTTTGTAAAAATCACTACTTTAAAATTAGTTGAATAACATCAAACCCCATCAATGCCTACTACAAATGTTATCTATGCTACTTCATTACACTAAACAACACACCATTGCTAAAACTTTTGTGTTGCAGCACCACAACTTCCCTTAGTAGTGGCTTTTAAAACATGCCACTAATGTGGTATCATAACTCCCCCAAAAAATTAATTTAGATTTTCAAGGGTTTAGGAATTGGATAAATTTTGTGATCTGGTGCATATGTGCAGTAGGAGAAACAAACCACCAACCACGTACAATAATAATATATACCATAAGTTTTCAGTAATTAGGCAAATACAGTGAGTAGGCCTCGTGGTTAGAATGCAAGTGATTTATGCCAAGAGTTGGGGTTTAAGATGTCACACCATACTTTAATTTGCCCTTCTTTTTTTTAAAAAAATTTTTTATACTTTTTTTTGGGCAAAAAGGGCAATTTTGCCATTAAAGTATAAGACCTAGAGTAGTTTTGCCACTAAAGTCCTATTATAGAGAAATTTGCCACCACTAACATTTTTGAAATGGGCATATTTGCCATCAATATTTTGGAATAGGGGGATATTTACCAATATGACAATTAACGGTATGAATATGCTGCTATCACAAAGAATATTCCGTCAAAGTGAGGGTGAATTAGATAATCTGCTGCCATGACAGCTAATATATAGCATATTTACCATCAATATTTTCAAAACAGGCAGTTTTGCCATCAATGCTTTTGAAACAGGGAAATTTGCTATCAAGTTTTAACATCGGTGATGGTGGCGACATTTAGGAAGGGCGAACAAAGTGGGGGCTTTTTCAATGATGGCAGATCGCACACAAGACATGACAAGCAATTATTGGCCGTCAATTACAGCAAACAAGCAACAATTGCCCAGTAATTAATACTGCTGGAGTTGAACAAATCCATGAGTTTGGGTTACTGCGGTTAGGGCTGAGGCTGGGCTGAGAGTGCAGCGGTTGTGTGAATGAGTTGAAGGGAAATCATGGTGGAAGAGTATATCAATGCACTTATTTGGCCTTCCATTTCCAGCGGGTTGAAGAAGATAAGTTGGAGATGGTGGTTTTGATATTAGAGATGAAAGATTAAGGTAAAAATAGGAAAGAAATACAACTTTAGTGGTTGAACAATAAATTTTCCTTTTTACGATTTCCACCTGTGCCTTCACATTGATAAAATACTACCACATCATTGCTCTGTTAGCATGTCTTGACATGTCACTAACGATAATGGTAAATATGTCCATTTCAAAAACATTAATGGTAAATTTCTACAGAATAAAACTTTAGTAACAAAACTACTATGAGCCCTATACTTTAGTAGCAAAATTACCCCTTTGGCCTTTTTTGGTTACTTTCTTATTTCATCTACAGTAACATTTTATTTTTCATTTCGCTAGGTTCAATGTTAGCTAATTAATAAGATCAGCCCAGCTGTTTCTTTGATCCATTTTTTCTTGTTTTTTAGCTACTTATCTTTCATTTTCTCTTGTCATTTTATTTTTCTTTTCTCTAGCTTCATATTAACTAATCAATAAGATTGCTCCAAGTAACTCCAAGGCTGGTTTTTTTTTGTTTGATTTGTTAGGAACATTTCCTTGTTTTTTTTTGTGACTCATGTTTTCAATTTGGGCTATTTAAATTTTCAGTTTAGAACTAAATTGACTTTAGATTCATTTAAAAATAAAAAACACAAAAAAATGATAAAAATAGCAAAAAGAACATGAAACTGAGCCAAAAACAACATTTTAAAAAACTAAAAAAAATATGTTCATTTACATATGTGTTTTTTCATTTATAAAAAAACTATAAACAAACAAAAAATAGCTACATATGGAAAAAAAAAAATTGAACGTTTAGCTTATCTAAATGACCATATAGAAATTAATAAATTGATGGATTTCATCAAGTGTTGGATAAAGGTCGAAGTTTTGGTTTGATAGAATTCCTAACTAGATACACTTGTATTAGTTTGTATTTAGCCTAACCTTGTACAATCTAGCAAAGCCTGTATATATACTCTAAGAAATACAAATGAAAGAAACACCTTTCTCCAAAAGACAAACATTCTGTTTTTCAAGGTATCAAAGCTAAAACCTAGTGCCTAAACATTAAAAGTTCTTAGATTGTCAAAACATGGCTGGAGCGAGTGACAATGGGAACAAAGTTGTTAATGTGGATGTGACTTCCTTGTATTACCTTCATGCCTCAGATAGCACAGAGCAGATTTACAACATTGAGCTCTTGAATAACGGCAATTATAGGGAATGGATCAGTGACATGAGTAGCGTGTTATTCGCCAAAAACAAGACAGATTTTGTGGACGGCACAATTGGAGGACCAGCAACCAATTTGGCAAACCTAGGAGCATGGATGAGATGTGATACGATGGTCAAGGGTTAGTTGAAGAGTGCCATGGACAAAGAGATAATGAGCAGCGTGCATTATGCCAAGACTGTTTGTGAGATTTGGTCCGACCTTGAAGAGAGGTTTGGAAAGATGAATTCACCAAGGGCGTACAAGTTGAGGTGTGCCATAACACTTCTGTGATAAGAAGAAATGACGGTATCGTCTTACTATACCAAATTGAAAGCCATTTGGGATGAGAATTAGATGATCACACCATGGCCAAGATGCACATGCAATGGGTGGACATGTGACATCCAAAATAGTTTGCAGAGATGAGGGATAGAGAACAATTGTACGATTGCTTGATGGGCCTAGACGAGATCTTTGTAGTGGTAAAAACCCAAATACTCAGTACCAAACTAGCCCTTAGTCTTGGTAATGCTTATCATCTAGTGGTAGAAGATGAATAGCAAAGACAAGTCTTAGCCATGCCAAAACCAACAGTAGATGTAGCAGTCTTTCAAGCTCAGTTGTCTATAAACAATAGAACTACAGGAGATAAGAAGGCTAACAGTGAAGAGAAACCAAGATGCACACACTATAACAAGATTGGACACAAGGAGGATGAGTGCTTCTAAATCATAGGGTATCCACCAGGATGGTGAAAAAAAAATCTTGGGCAATGGAACGCGAGGAAGCCAAATCCTAATAAGGTGGCACAAGTTGGTTCTGAGAAAAGTCCCATTCCTTCACTGACACAGGAGTAGTACGACAAGTTGATGAAGTATTTAGGGCATAAAGCGCGAGCATCGAGAGTTCTCGAGCAACATATGTCGGCTGCTAATATGGCTGGTAAGAGTGGTTTTCCAAAACCTTGGATAATATACTCAGGAGCCACCGAACAAATCACTTGTAATGTCACTTCTCTTGACAAAGAGTATCGCGAGCAGGACTTGAAACCAGTTCAAATCCCTAATGGTTAAAGCATACCAGTCAAAGGCACAAGGAGTCTGAACTTGCCCAATGGGATGCAAGTGGAGCATGTGATAAGCATTCTGGATTTTCAATGCAATTTGCTCTTTGTTAGTCAATTGACAAAACTTAAATTATGTGATAACATTTGTTGCAAATTTTTGTGTGGTGCAGGACTTACCGACGAGAAACCTGATTGAAGTGGCCAGGCAATATGGCAACTTATATCTTCTTGAACCTGTCCAACATGAAGGAATGGCTATGGTAGTTAGTGGAGCAAATAAATCAAAACTTTGGCATTAGAGTTTAGGGCAAGCATCAAGTGAAAAAATTAGGAAGGTTCAACCTAGTTCCATTAGTGTTAAATATGAAAATATTGAACATTGCGATTCTTGTTTACGTGCCAAACAAGCAAGATTACCTTTTTCTAATAGTTCAATAAAGTCTAATGCTTGCTTTGATTTAATGCATTCTGATATTTGGAGAGGTTATAGAATTACATCTTTAACTAGGGCACATTATTTTTTGACAATAATAAATGATTTCAGCAGAGGAGTGTGGCTATACCTAATTAAAAACAAATCTGACATCAGTCATTATCTACCTATGCTCTAGAATTTCGTGGAAACTCAATTTGGTAAAAGGGTCAAGCAAATAAGAATAGATAATGAGAAGGAGTTCCAGTTAAGTAGCATGTTGGAACACTATCGGGAAAAGGGCATAATCCTATAGACCACTTGCATTCATACACCACAACAAAATAAGGTGGTAGAAATGAAGCATAACCACATCTTAGAGATGGCACGAGCACTAAGATTTCACACAAACCTACTAGTAAGTTTCTAGGGAGAATGTGTCCGTATAGCATTTTATGTTATTAATAGACTACCCTTTAAAGCCGTAGGGAACAAAATACCACATGAAATTTTGCTAGGGAAGAAGCCGAAATATGAACATATGAGCATGTTTAGGAGCCTTGTGTATGTGCAAGAAAAGGTGAGAGAAGACAAGTTTAGTGAAAGAGGCAGAGCTTGCATCTTCATTGGCTATCCTAATGGTTAAAAAGGTTATCGAGTGTATGCTATAGGAACTAGAAAAATTTCTACCTTTGGAGATGTGATATTCTTTTAGGATAAATTTCCATTCAGGCAAGAGAGGCAGAATACACAACAAGAGATCAAATTTGGAGTAAGACATACGGTTCTAGATGGCGATGTGGTGATAAAGGAACCAAAACAAATCAAATTGAAGATGGAGGGTTGAATAGTTTAATGGAGGTGGAAGATGGGCAGGTTGTAGAGCCTACAAGTGATGGCAATGAAATACAACATGCATTAGTTCCGAATGAGGCTACATGTAGCTAGCAAACTAGGTAGCAACCAAAGCACCTGCATGAGTATGAAGTATGCTTGCCACCATCCATTATGAAGCCATACACTACCCTTCCCTTAGGTAACTCAATGGTATTTCATCTATCCTACTTTCATTCATATAGTAAATTTTCATGCTGATATAAAGCTTTCTTGCCAGCCATCACATCACACAATGAGTCGAAACCTTTCCTATAAGCAATTAAGCATAAATGCTGGCACGAGGCTATAAAAAATGAAATTGAGGCTTGCCACCTACCAAGAAGGCAATAGAATCCAAGTATGTATATAAAATCAAATATAAACCCAATGGAGAAATTGAGCGCTACAAGGTGCGTTTAGTTGCCAAAGGTTTCACGCAAGTTGAGGGCATCAATTTTCATGACACATTTGCATCGTGGCGATGAAAAGAAATTGGAAAATTCATCAGCTCGACGTCAATAATGCTTTTCTCCATGGAGATTTGGATGAGGAAGTTTACATGCACATTCCACAAAGGCTTTGCGCAAAAAGGAGATACAAAGGTGTGCAGATCGAGTGAATCACTATATGGACTATGACAAGCTTCACAAAATTAGTATCTAAAGTTTACTGAAGCTACTTGTAAGTGCAGGTTTTCATCAATTGAAGGTAGATCACTATTTGTTTTTACATTGAGAAAGGGAGAAACTAGTGGTTTGGTTAATTTATGTTGATGGTATAATATTGATAGAAAATGACAACCTAAAGATATAGGAGACTAAATAGCATTTGGAAACAAACTTTAGCATCAAGGATCTAGGGTCACTAAAATACTTCATTGGGATCTCGAATAGCATAAGGCATTAAGCTTACTTAGTGTAAATATACATTGTATATTCTTAAAGAAACTGGGATGTAGGACTGTTGACTTAGTGCCTTGCCAATGGAGCAAAATTACAAACTGACAAGAGTCTTGGATGGACCAAATGTAAATGAGACAAGGTACAAGAGGCTGGTTGGATGTTTACTATATTTGACAATGACATGACTAGATATCACGTTCACAGTACATGTCCTAAGTTAATTTGTTGTGGCTCCAAAGCAATCACATTTGAATGCAGCTAAGAGAGTATTATGCTACCTAAAAGCAATGCCCGACCAAGGCTTTTTCTTGACGGCTATAAAAGAACTTAGTTTGAAACCATATAGTGATGCTGACTAGGGTGGATGCCAAATAATGAGGTGGTCTTGTGTAGGCTACTTTATCAGTCTATGAGGGTTACAAGTTTCATGGAGAATAAAGAAAGGTCTTGTGTAGGCTACTTTATCAGTCTATGTGGTTACAAGTCTCATGAAGAATAAAGAAACAAATAGCTGTTGCAAAGTCTTTAGTAGAGGCAGAGTACCGGGCAATGACCACCATAATGAAAGAAGATAATATGGTTAAGGTGGTTATTAGTAGAATTACAAGCACCTCAAGAAAAGCCAACAATGCTATTTTGTGACAACCATGCGGCTTTGCATATTGCCATGAATCTGGTCTTCTAGTACTGAACTAAACACGTGGAGATGGACTGTTACTTTGTTAGGGAGCGGACTCAATCAGGTGAAATCACTGCTATGAAAAATTGGATGAAGATTGACTTGTTCACAAAAGCACTTGAACGAGACAGATTTGAGATGTTGTTGGACAAGTTAAGTATTGTTAACCTTCATGCACCAACTTAAGGAGGAGTGATGGATTAGGTCAAGTGTCAGAGAAGGGTAGAAGTTTTGTTTTAATATAATTCCTGACTAGATACACTTGTATTAGTTTGTGTTTAGCCTAATCTTGTACAGGCTAGCAAACCCTGTATACATACACTGAGAAACATGAATGAGAGAGACACCTTTCTCCAAAAGGAAAACATTTTTTTTTTCATAAAAGAAAATGAAGATGAGCCTAAAGAGCAAACAAATACAAATAAAAGAATAATTAGTTGTTCTAAAAGAACAAGGAGAAACTAATAAAATAATAAACTTGATAAAGGAGTAAACAATAACCAATGAAAGAACAAACAATATTTATAAAAAAATAAATAAGAACAGATAAAAGAACAAAGAATGTTCATAAAAAAATAAATAAGAATTGATTAAAAATAAGCAATATTTGTAAAAGTACAAACCTAATACAGGAACAAATAAAAACTGATAAAAAATAAGGAAGCACGTTTTATGCTTGGCCAACAAACAACTTACCTAAAGTTCAAGGTTTAGGGTTTAGGGTTTAGGATTTACTGACAAAATTTTCTTACCTTTGGATGTCTTGTACTAAGTTGTCGCACAAGGACCTAAGAAATGGATGGTGGGTTTATCTCTCTCTAATTTTGTTGGGGACCAAAAAGGAAAAGCTAAATTGGAATAAGAGAAAAAGAATGATCTAGATAGTAGGAGGTGCACATGACTGGAGTTAATTCCAATAAGTGCTAATAACTAATTACCGAATATAAACAAGTGCAAATAATGTTTTGCTTTATGGTTATATGATTTGTAGTTTGGCTTTAGCCTTTGATAACTAGATTTGAAGCAGCTCAACTAAGGATGATTGATGCCATCTTGGACATGGGTAGTGGTTATGATTCTTTTAGCAATGGAACTGGTACATTTTCTAGACTTTAATTTGCTTCAAAAACCAGTTCTATAATGCCAAACTTTTGTCGGCAACTGTAGGGGGCTTGCTTCACTACGGTAGCCCTTAAACTACCGTAACTTATAGTGGACATAAAAGAAAAAGAAAAAAAAATACAAATGTGAGCCCTACATCTAAGATGAAAATTTAAGCACACCCAATTGTTTCCAAAAAACTCACTAGCCAAAGCCCACCTTTCATTGCCGGCACCATTAGTGGAATCAATGAAGGGGCAGCTAGATATTTGCGACCACATTTCTTTTGTCATTATTGTCAATGTCCATGATGAGCTTGGGAGTCAAGTTTCCTCCTTAATTGGCCACGACATTGCCACCTATTAGCACTGTGACATCTGCGACCAGAAACAAGTGGAAAAGATGGCAAACTTGGTCCTCCAAAAGCACAGCAAGCTTGATGTCCTTTTTAGCAATGCCGACATCATTGGTGAAAAATTAGTGACATTTAACTATAAGTGTGAGTTTGAAGTTTAAAGTTTATGTGAATGAGCCTAGTAATCTAGAAAAGTAAAGCGCTTACACAAGAAAGTGTTATCTTTGCAAGAAAAAACGATAAGGCTTAACAAAAGTGCTAAGGCTTTAATAAAAGAAAAAGCCTTTCTGCATCTCTCCACACTTTTGTATAAAAGTGAACACCTTTCTTCATTGTTCTTCACTTTTTTTTTCAAAAAAAATAATTTTCTGACATGAATCTGTTGGAAAACATCAATTAGTACCAAGAAGGCCTTCAAAAGTACCAATTAGTACCATAAAGGCCTTCAAAGGTACCAATAGATACTTAAAAGGCCTCTTTGAAGAACCAATTGGTACTTGATAGGCCCTCAAAGTACCTCAAAGGCATACCAGGTACTAGCTGGAACCTCGGAGGCCCTTTATAAGTACCAACCGATACCTTGAGGGCCTATAGGGTACTAGTTGGTACCTCTAAGGGCCCTTATAAGTACCAACTGATACCTTGAAGGCGTACCAAGTACCAACTAGTAGCTTGAGGGCCTACCAAGTACCAGCAAATAACTCTAAAGCCCCTTAGAAGTACCAACTAGTATCTTGAGGGCTTACCATATAACAAATGGTTATTGGTACCTATGACGGCTTACCTAGTACCAGCTGAAACATCTGAGGCCCTTTAGAGGTACTAACTTGTAGCTTAAGGCTTCTCAGAGGTATTAACTAGTACCTTGAGGGCTTACCAGATACTAGCCAGTACCTACGAGGCCCCTTAGAAGTCCCAACCAGTACCTTAAGGGCCTATCAGGTACCAGCTGGTACTTTTGAGGGCTCTTATAGATACCAACCAGTATCTTAAAGGCCTACTAGGTACCAACTAATACTTCTAAGGCCCCTCAAAGGTACCAACTAGTACCTTAAGGGCTTATAAGGTACCAGCTGGTACCTCTACAAGCCCTCGTAGGTACCAATTGGTACCTTATGGGGTAAAATTTATTTGTAGTTCTTAACATTTTTGTATTGTCCTAAACGGGTTCTTAACCTTCATTTTATCTTCTTAAAGTCCCCAACATGTCAAATTGTATCCCAATCATAATCCTTCCATTAATTTGTACGTTAAATTTGATAGAATCTCTGGAAGAATATCAATTCTCATCCTTAAATTTTCTTTCTCCTACTCAAAATACCATTAGCTTATCAATTTAGAATTCTCTCTATCTATCTCCTTTTCCCTCTCACATATTCCAACTTCCTAGAAAAAAAGCTCCTCCACCAAAATCAAATATGTTATCCATTAGTTTTGGTCCTTGTCAAGATGTATAATTTTTTCCCCATATGCCTTGTGAAACATAGATCTCGGTCCTTGTCAAGATGTATAATCTAGGACACTTTCTGGGTCCCCTGTCAGTTTTTCTCCAATTTGTATCTCTCTCACCCTTAAACGTTTATAGTTGAAATCTATACTTGTTGCTCCTACCGCTCACAATGTTTGGTGATAGGGGCCCAAATGGATTCGATATGGATTTGGCATGGAAGCCCTCCTGTGTTATAGTAGGTTTGACACCACACCGATCTAGCATGAAAACTAGAACTGGATGACATTTCATCGAAGAGGTTGAAGGACTTCCTGCCTAGTGAAATCTATGTCGCGTAGTGGCTACTGTTCTCCTGGTAGTACTGCGTGGCCATATCTCAAACACTCTATTGTATGCAGAAGGTGATGAGTCGTCGACCTGCTAGAAGGTTTTAGTCTTTTCTTGCAAAAAAGAAATATATTTTTTATTTTTTCCTTGGGTTTTTTTCAAGTGAAGAAGCCTGATGGGTTTTTGTTCTTAAGCAAGTATGGGGCTGGAAAGCTGCTTGATTATAACTCTACTTATTCTTTTCTTCTGGCTTTTCATATCTATCGTGGCCAAAGTAATAATACACGAGAAACAACACAAGAGTGGTGGCACAATAGAAAGGGCAATGACGGGTCTATTGGGGGGTTGAATTGAAAGATTGATTTGGCTTTTCTAAGGCTTTGGGAAGCAATTGGGAGACTGTCGATGCTGGCAAATTGAAGGAAGAGGCGGCGGAGGTGGTTAGATGTGAGAAAAAGTGATGGTGGTGGTGTGTTCGAGTGATTGATTGGATTAGGGATGCTTTTAATGGAAGGAAGAAAATATATGGACCAGATTTGGCATTTTCCATGGAAATTCCACCAAAGTTAACTATGATATTGATGGAATGACCATGATTGAGACAAAAATCTAGCATGTCAGAGACTTTTAGAAGACAAAATGATGGTTAGGGACCCGTTTAGGACAATAGGAAAAGGTTATGGACCATAAAGGAATTTTACCCACACCTTGAGGGCTTATCAAGTACCAGCTAGTACCTCTGAAGGTCCTTATAGGTATTATACGATACCTAGAGAGCCTACTAGGTATCAACTGGTATCTCTGAAGGCCCTCATAGATACCAATTGGCATCGTGAGGGCATACCAGGTATTAGTTGGTATCTTTGAGGCCCCGAACTAGTGCCTTGGAAGCCTACCAGGTAGCAGTTGGTACATCTGAAGGCCTTTATAAGTATCACCTGGTACCTTAAAGGTCTACCAAGTAAAATATGTTATTAGTATGTGCACTTTATTAATTGTATGACAAACATTTATGACATTTGAAAGAAAGCTTGTATTTTTTTAATTATTTTGCCTAATTTAATTTATGGTTTTATTATATATTATAGAATATTTATATGAGAAAAAATCTTAATTAAGTATGATTTTAATTATGGTTTTAATATTTACAAAGTGGAACACTTTAAAAATTATGGTTTTAATTAATTGTAGCTATAAGGGAGATGGATGCGGATAGTGCTGACTCATTTTTTACTTAGTCTGCACCAACATCCCTCTAACTTGGCTGACTCATATGTGTTAATCTCTCACTCCAAGTGGAACAATTTAAAAATTATGGTTTTAATTAATAGTAGCTGTAAGGGAGATGGGTGCGGATAGGGCTGACTCATTTTTTACTCAGTTTGCACCAACATACCTCTAACTTGGCTGACTTATATGTGTTAATCCCTCACTCCAAGTTAGTAAATATAAGTCCTCAAAGATTGAGAAATTATATTAGTTGGTTGGAGCCAACTCATGTTTTAGGTGCTTTTAAATGTTTTAAGTATCCCAACTATAAAAAGTGGAACACTTAACCCCTTTGACCTTTTTTCATTAAATGGGGTTGATTATGTTTGTGGCCCCTAACCATTCATCAGGCCATAAGTACTTCACAAGCTCCCTCCTTTCAATAAACAACCCATGTGGCAACATACATAAAACCTCTATGTGATGGTATAAAACACACCTCTGCAGCATTAGCCAGTATATTGTTATGATTAGTATCAAACTCCTTTACCACATACTTATGGGTCTTCCTATCATAATTCATGCAAAAAGAAGCATCGTAATCAAATCTACTCAACCTCCTTGCCTCCATTTGCCTATCTTATTTTTGAACTGAAGATTGACTCACTCCATCTTTGGAACACACTCATCTCCATTGGAAAATTATGTCTTTATGTTATATCTTTTGATTTCACCTTTTTATACTCCAAATCCCATTATCCTCATATATTTGTAGTAGAATTGGTTGGCTTCCTTCACTCTATTGAACTAGATTCCTTCAAAATCCACCAAGCCCACTCACTTATTGGTTTTTCCAAATTTAGCATCAACCGGTCCCAATCATCATCAATATAGTCTCTTTCACCTTCCTCATTCATATCTACATGCTCAACCTCCTTTACATCCTGGAAACCAGAATGCACTCCATCAGCTCCTTCTACTTCATTGCTACACACTCTCACTCCAATGTAGATAGGTAGTCCAAATATATCCCATGCACTTCCATGAACATTATCCTTCTCCTCCATAGAACTATTCTTTTCCAATGACATATTCAATGCCTGCATCACTACATTAACAATAATTTGATTCTACATTACCAAATCATGTCGCTTTTCTAAAATGTTAAATCACTCTACCAGAATAGTGTAGAGTGTGAATCATTTTTTTTAGCTTGTGTGACATTTATAGTTCAACTTTTATGCTATTTTATTCTATACTTTTATTCATAACTTTATCACTTTTCTAGATGCATTCATCACTTTTTTCTAGTGTTCATTACGTTACCACAAACACTTTTCCTATATGCATCTTATTTTGAAACCCTGCAACACAAAAACAATTGAGTACAAATGAAAAGCATTTTATTATGATCAAAAAGCGTTCATTTGTTAAACAAAGCATTATTTGCCCCCAAATTAGCGATCAACAATGTTTTCAACATGCTCCTTTTTTCAACCCAAAGATTTTAAACACTTATTAACCAACCATCAAATTACTAACCTCTAGAATTGGTTTTTTGCTTTTGCTTTCGAATGCCTTTTTACAATCACAATCACATCTCACAAAACAACTCCAATATGGTATTCTTCACATCCATAGGAACTAAACAATGTTTCCCAATTTGTTTCTAAGTGAACATAGAATGTTCTTCAATTGACACAACCATCCCCCAAAACTTTCTTTCATTGGCTACTCACAGTAACTCTAACATCCATTTCTCAATCAACTCTAACCACCATTTAACCATATTGGGCAAGTTCATTACTTCAACAATACCAACTCTAGTCATTCTCTTTTAATAGGTAATCCTTAAATTTGTTTTGCATGCAACTACTATATTTATTACTAATGCCCATATTTGTTACCCTTTAAGCTTTTCTAACTCACTACTTACTTATATTATACAATTATGTCAACTTTTTTTTATACCAATTTCATTTAAAGTTCTTATTATGCTACAATTTTTTAGTAATTTACAATTTCCTTTTAATTGGTAAATAATTCCCTTCAGTTTTACTATAGAGAAGCAAGGTTTACATTTTTTTCTTAGAGCTCCGCTTTAAACAATTAAAATTTATATTTATGTCAAAAATGACTTAATCTCACACAAATAAAGTTCTATGACTCATCTAACGCTTCTTTGTCATTTCAAGATTCATGTTTCATTTGCCTATTTTTAATGCGAGTGTCGTAAATTACGACACTTTCGTAGGTTCTATAGCGTAGAATTTCTCAACTTGTAGCCAATAGGTTTTGATGTTTTGAGACAAGGTGTTTTGGGAACATTTCTAAACTATGGGGTCTATATCCATATAGGTTGAAACTCCACTATCCATCATGTTAGATAAGATTTTGGCCTAAGTATTCTTTACAACTATATATATATTTTTTGTTATTTTGGTCCCAAGAGTTTATTTCCTTCTCATCAAGCAATAAGATTGTGATAAGCTAAGAGGGAGTTTGGTGGCAACCCGCTTCTACGGGCTATAGGTGGACTATTCTTCATTAAATATGGTCTTTTCATCGTCTTAATTAAATTAATATCTCTTTTTCTTATCTTCCTGGAATCTCATCCTTTCTTATTTTCCTCAAATCAATCTTTTGTTTAGATTACTAATTTTCTTGATCGCAAGTTTCTTTCTCTCCAGTATCGGGTTATCAGTCCAACCTGAAGCTCTCTTTCCATCATCAATGAAGCAAAGCAAAGGACACTCCATTGTTGACTTCCATATCACTCTAGTTGTTCTTTAGATTTGTTCGACTGTTGAACAAGATAAAGGATTGTGATTTTGTGGTGTTGTTTCAGAGAGAAGATGACGGTGATTGTGGTGAAGGAAGTTGTATGGAAACATCAATTCCATGACAATGATTAGCTCATGTTTTGCATTAACTTGTACCTATTTTAATTGTACAATGTTTGGCTATACAACTTATCTGAATTTGATACCAATTGTTTTTACTTATAGGAGCCCATGAGTTTTGAAGCGAAGCATGCAAAGGTCAATAGGGTCAACCTTGCAGATTCCCTACATGACTTACCCTTTGTAGTGCCATCGAAGGTGAAACAAATCCCATGGATGATAATGGGATTGATGTCGTTAAGATTTATGGACATGGAAAGCCTGAGGTTGGAGCATTTGTGGATAGACTTAAAAAGGTTATTGAACTTGTTGGTTTGTTGTACAGGCGAGTAGGTAATTTGATTTTGATGTTTGTGAAATGAAAGAGGAAAAACAACACTAACAAAGGCTGCTTCATCAAAGTAATTCTCAAGTTGGGAAATTGGTTCAAGTGTTGAAGTTGAAGCAAGTTAAGGATCTACGTACGAGAAAAAGGGCACCACAAAAGGAGACACATGGCTGAATGCTCCGCCACATTCCCCACTAAGGCAAAAAGACCCATATGCATAAAACTCAACGTGCTTATGGTCTTAATGATGATCTAGTTTAGGTAGAGGATGCTGATAAATGTTGTTTTGTTTGGAATTGCTAATGATGAATTCGACAACCCTAGTAATGTCACCATTGTGAATAATGCTCCAACTATTGCATGCCCCAGCTCTTGTGCTACTGGTCTTGGTATCTTCTGCTGACACACATGACAATGGTAAGCCACAATAAGACGTAATAATTTTGAGTTCGGATAAAACGGAAATAGGTACAGTTGATGTGTTTTCTGATTGTGTGGGGACTTGTGATAGTAAAGCTCAGGTATGTCAGACGGCCAACTTGGTTAATAAATCAATCATAACAAATTTGGCTGTCCTTTGACGTGGATCCTCATATGTGTTATTATATGTTAGGTGAAACCTAAAATGACGCAGCCTACTCTTTCAATCCTACAGGATCATTGCACACATATGCCTTCGCTTTTGAGGACAAATTCATTGTTTTTCATAAAATTTTAAGAACAAAAAAGGCTCAAAAGGTGCTTGGTTTGCTACGTGACCTTTTGGTGTATGCCATCCTATCTTTCCGGAAGAGCACTATCATAATGTATGTATTTTGTTTTTTGGCCTGGCGATGACAAATAAGTCTATTCCACCAATTTTGCCCACCTATTGCTCATTCGTAAACACTTTTACACCATTTGTGCATTTATAATTGAAGGTTTGTTTTGACCTTACTTGATTTAACATCCATAAATTTGGGTAGCTAATTCTTTTCCCTTAATCGTAGTGACATTTTGGTTCAACTAGGTGGACCTTATAAGATTCACCGTTCTGATATGCAGCTACTATTGCTTAGGGAGTGGATTAGCAGTTCCCTTTTCAGATACCACTTAAACCTAAATCTGGTACATCTTGAATTTAAATTTGCTAACACTAAACCTCATTTAGATACCACTTAACCTAAATTTAATACCAATTAACATAAATATGATACAATAGGAGCTTGAAGAAGATACCATTTGAACCTAAATCTAATACTACTTGGACATGATTCTAGTACCATTTCAACCTAATTCTGGTAACATTGAACCTAAACCTGCTAACACCAATCCTTATTTGGATACCACTTAACCTAAATTAGATACCATTTTACCTGAATATAGTATCATGGGAAGTTGAATCTAATACCACAAGAACTTAAATAAGTTTAGCACTTGAACCTAAATCTGATACCGCTTGAACTTGAATTTAGTATCAATTGAGCCTAACTTGGGTGCCATTGAAGCTAAATCTCCGACCACTAAACCTCATTCAGATGCCACTTTACCTGAATTAGATACCACTTAACCTAAATTTGATACTACAAAAACCTGATAACCTAAATCTGATACCAAAAAAACTGGAATAAGGTACCAGTTAACTTGAATTTGATACCATTTAACCTGACTCAGATGCCATTTAATCTGAATTTGATACCATTTGAACCTAAATAAAATATCACTTGAACCTGAATCTGATACGACTTAAACCTAAATATGATGCCACCTGAACCTAATTCTAATGCTATTGCACTAAAATCTGCTACTACTAAACCTCATTCAGATGCTACTTAACCTGGATTTGATACACTTAGCCTTAATGTGATACCATGATAAACCTTAATCTGATACCACAGGGAGCCTAAGTAAGATAGCACATACACCTAAACCTAATACCACTTGTATTTTAATCTAGTGCTTCCTAAACCAAATTCTGATACCACATTACCTTGACTTGATAATAGGTTAACCTCAATTTGATACCAATTAACTTGTATAAAATACTAGAGAAACCTGAATAAGATACCACTTCATCATAAATCTAGTACCAATTAAACCTAAATTTGCTGCTAATATACCTCATTCAGATACCACATCACCTCGTCCTGATAACACTTAACTTGACTCTAATACTACTTAACCTGACTCTGATACCTCAGTAACCTAAATAAGATATAACTTTAACATGAATCTAATACCATTTTAACCTAAATCTGGTACCAATTGAACCTAAATCTACTACAACTAAACCTCATTCATAGACCATATTACCCTGATTTGATACCACTTAATTCAAATCTAATACCACATAAACCTGAATAAAATACTATTTGAACCGAAATCTTGTACGACTTTAACCTGATTCTGTTACAACCTAAACCTAAAACATGTACCATTAAACATCATTAAAAAACCACTTAACCTAAATTTGATACAACTTAACCTAAATATGATACCACAAGAACTTGAATAAAGTACCAATTGAACTTGAATATGATACTACTTGAATATGAATTTAATACCACTTGAACCTGAATCTGGTATCACTTGAACTAAATTCAGGGTACCATTGAACCTCATTCAGATACCATTTTACCTGAACTAGATACAACTTAACCTAAATCTTATATCACAAGAACCTGAATATGATACCACCTAACCTGATTCTGATACCATTTAACCTAAATCTAATACCACTGAAACCTAAATAAAATACCAGTTGAACCTGAATCTAGTATTACCTAAACCTAAAATATTGTACCACTTGAACTTAATTCCGGTATAATTGAACATAAATTTGTTACCACTAAACCTCATTCAGATACCACTTAACCAGAATTTGATACCATTTAACCTTGATATGGTACCACAGGAACCTGAATCAGATACCACTTGCATCTAAACCTAATACCACTTGAACATGAATCTGGTTCCACTTTAACCTAATTCGGATAGCACATTATCGTGACCTGATAATAGGTTAACCTAAATTTGATACCACCTAACAGGTATTAAATACTAGAGGAACCTGAATTTGATACCACCTAACTTGAATATGGTACTACATTAACCTGAATTAAATACCATAGAAACTTGTATCTAGTACCACTTGAACCTAAATATGATATTATTAAATCTAACTCTCATGCCATATTACCACCAATTTGCCTTACTCTAATACTCTCTTCACCCTAAAACTTTTGCTCCATTTATTTTGGCAACTAATCTAGAATTTTTTATTTTCAACATTTTAATATATAAATGAAAAATCTTTATATATGAATGATAAATCAAGACATGTAGTTTCTAAATATATTTTTTTAATTTTTTCAAACAAATAATAATATGAATAAATTCAAGTCAAAATACAACAAAAAATTAAATGAGCAAAAGTTTTAGGATAGAAAGAGTACTACTTAACTTATTTTGGTAGCACTTAACCTTGGTACCACATGAACCTAAATATGGTAGTACTTCAACCTAAATCTTGCATCACTTTAACCTAACTTTGTTACCCCTAGACCTTATTCAAATGCCACATTAACACAACCTATTACCACTACTTGAATCTGATACCAGATGAACAATAATAAGATACCACATGAACCTGAATTAGGTACCACTTGAACCTAAATATGTTGCCATGAAACCTCATTTTGATACCTAACCTAAATCTGATATCATGTGAACCTAGATATGATCTAAGTCACATAAAGTAGGAGCAGGAACGGGAACGAGAGCAAAAATGCAAATTCGTTAAATTTGAAAAAACATCGAGAGCGAGAATGGCTCAAGAATATCACTATATATATATATATATGATAGTCTTCAACACTGAAACAATATATGAAAAATCAAACTTATAAAATAAAGTCCAATCTGAAATGAATTCCAATAGAAATAGTAAAATTAATTAGAAACAGCTAGCTACTAATTGTTATTTTTTCTCACTCATGTCTAGCCCTTTTGCCGCGGGATATTTCCTCTCTTTGGGCCTAGGACAAGTTTGATATTACTTGATTGGAACTTGATGCTTAAGAAGAGTTATGAATATCATCATCTCCATAAAGAAAAATGTGATATTTTCTTTGAATTGCCTTCATATCGCTATCTAGGACATCATCATATGTAAAATCATCCTAATTCTTATAGAATGATTCATAATCTTTTCTGTAATACGTTAATGGTCAGTTGTTGTAGTGCACATATACCAACGATTCAGCTCAATCTGTATTCAACTTACACTGTGAATATATGAATATGTGCTCTAGACCCTCTCAGCACATAAAGTGTTAACGTTTTGAGAAAGAACCTTGACTGCTAGATTATATAGTTCAGGATCAGCCACACCATACAAATTCTACCAAGCGATTGCACTCATCATTTTTCTATCTTCGATAGCCTAAGGTCAAGTAAATACTTTTGTATCACTTGTAAAATCACTAAGTTGTTGATGAATCAGTGGAGTCTCCCGTAAATCATGAACAAGTCAGTTAACCACATTCAGGTATGCCCTAAAAACAAGAAAAAATATTACTAATAATAGAGATATATATACTAAAAATATTACTAATAATCAGCCAGCAAATAAATAATGAAAAGTCAAGTAACATTAACAATGAAATTAAACATACCTTGTACAAATGAATTAGCATGTGGCTTAATCCTCTTTCTTCCACAAGGACCCACCTTTCGTAGCCAAGTTTGCAAGTAATAAAATGGAGTAAGCATATAAGCACATATACGTAGTGGCAGATTCATTTTTCTCCACCGTTCCAAAATCAAATTTTCCACTATTTTGTATAGATCACGATAATTCTACAAGACTTCTTCAATAAAACCAATCATATCTTTCATTCTTTGACACACCTCCCTAACAATTGCATTATCAGAATCACAAAAGTGAATCATTAACCAAATTGGTTTTGTGATAGATAAAATGAATTTTACGTGTCCCTAAAACTCATCATCCAATACCATTTTCTTAACCTGATCATGTTCTAAGTTTTATCTAGAACTTTTTTTCTTAGGCTCTTCCCACTCATCATTCAGAACCATGGATATTAAAGTATTTTTTACTCGAAAAAGGCACTCCAAAACTGCATAGTGATGACCAAATCTAGTTTTCTTCACTTGAATGACATCCAATGTAGAAAATTTTTTGAAGATATATAGCACAAAGGTATGATTTTTAATATAGTTCATAACTCCTTTTGCCTTCTCATAACAATCACTAAAAAATGATAAGCCCAAATGAAATGATTTGGCTAGATCTTTCATAAGAAGACTGAGAGTATTAGTTATACAACCAGACCAAAGAATATGAGGCTGTCTATCTTGAATAAAATCTTTAGCAACCTTACAGTTTGAAGCATTATTCGTCAGAACTTATACAACATTATATGTCCCTACAGTTTCAATAGCCTTAAGTAAAATGCCAGTAATAAATTGTGCATTTTTCTCATCACCAGAACAATCAACAGGATTCAGAAACATAGCCTTCCTTCTAGAAATAGCCAAAACATTTATCAAAGGTTGGTTCTTGATGTTGGACCAACCATCCGACACTATTAAAACTATACTTAGGCCATTGTTCCTTAATAGGAATTAAAGCACAATCACTTTTCGTTCTTTCTCTATCAAGTAACATTGTCCTAACTTTTTCAAAACTAGGAGGCTTATATCCTTTAGGAGCTTCATTTATTGCTCTCACCACATCAACCCACAAAGGAGATCTAGCAATATTAAAAGGGATTCCATAACCATAGAAGTACTTAGTAATTATACCATTGGTTTCTTCTCTGGAAGACAACTTGAACAATCGCCCAATATGCTTCATACCTTTTTCACGTGCCATATTTGTATCATATGCCGGTGGAACAACCGGCAGATTAACGATAGAGGTCTTTCTCCTATTGCTTCCAAATAGTTTTTTAACCTTCTACTCCTATTTTTTTCAACCCTGCTTTTCTTGTTTTGTTATCTTTGTGAAAGTGTCCATTCCCATTCCTTGGGCTCATTGTCCAGGTAAGAATCCAAGTAAATGAGCTCTTATACGCGAGTATGTTCCTGTATAAGGTTCTGCTCTACAACCGAAATTACAAGTCCACTTATCTTTCTTATTCTCAATGTATGTCACATACCTTCTCAAAGGTGTAAAGCTCAACTCTTTACATTGGTCATTAGTATCACCAATGTTTGATTGTGAATCACTTCTTTCCTCATTGTTATTTTCTTCCATCAAAATTTCAATTTCATAGAAAAATATATAAGAAATAATACATCTCAATCTCAATTCAGAATAAAATAATTGGTTAATCCAATAGAGCATATATGAAAAAAAATAGTACAAAGTAATGTTATTTAATCACAAAAGAACAAAGTTACAGTGCAATTTAGGCTTTTTTTATTGTCTTTTGGCTTGTTGCTTTATGCTTGTGCTTACTTTACCAAAATAAACACCCTATGTTATGCTCTTATGTAGATTTAATGGCTAATTTAATGGGGTCAAATGGATAAATAAATAAATAAACAAAACAAAGAAAAATAAATATAAAAAAGCCTGTTGTTAATGGCCTAGTTATTATATTGTAGACATATGTCTAATTAGACATACTAATCCAATTCTAATCCCTTATATATAACCCACAATTCAATAAATAAATTGATTAATTTACCCCTAATTAAAACTCACCCTTACTCTTGAAAACTCACCTCTGTTGCCACCACGTTGCCACCGCTGTCTTCTTCTCTGATGAACCGTCACCGCCGCCGCCGTCTTCTCCTCCGATGAACCGTCACCGCCTCTAGATCTTATAGTTATCATCCGCCTCCAGATCTCGCAGTTGCTCGGCTCCGGATCTCGTCGTCACCCACTGGATCTCGTTGTCACCCGTCGGACCTCATCGATCGGCCGCAAGATCTCGTCGTCACTCGCCGGATCTCGTCATCACCCGCCAAATCTCGTTGGTTGACCGTCGGATCTCGTCGTCACTCGCTGGATCGCGTCGATCACCTCTAGATCTTGCTTCCAATTGTTACCTCCAAGTTACGTCCTTGTTAATCACGAACAACAAAAGTGTCTAAAATTAAATGTAAATGTGTCTAATATAATATGTGGAAATGTCTATAAAGCAATATAAAACAAATTATAATAATGTTCAATTAAAAATGTCTGAAACTATAAGAATAAGTATATGATTGAATTTTAAAAAATGTCTAAATAAATATGTAAAAGTGTCTGAACAAAAACTGATAGAATTAATTTCTAAACAATTTGTTATGTTCAGAAAATAACTATTTGAAACAATAAAAAAATGTTTTAACCAATAAAAAAAAATGTCTAATTGAATACTGAAAAATGTCCTAAGAAGTATGTCAAAGTGTCTAACTAAATAACTTGTGAATAATTTGTTACATTTAGAAGATAAGTGTCTGAAATAATTAAAATAAGTGTTTGACTAAATATGTAAAAGTGTTCAAATAAAAATGTAAAAGTGTCTAAATATTTAAAGAAATGTTCAAATAAATGTATATGATTTAATGAATAAAAAGTGTCTAAATAAAAATTTAAAAGTGTCTAAAGTGCAACACAAAAATGTGTAAATAATAACTAATAAAAAACAATTACTATTTTTTGCCAAAAAACAGATCAAGCTCGCATCTTTCATCCGTTTGATAAAAATTGGGAGATTGGAGATTCAATCAAAGCGGAGATCGCAAAATCGTAGCCACAAAGTGGAGATTCGATCAAAGAGGAGATTCGATCATCGGCAAAGATCAGCAAGCCGATAGAGAACAGAGATCGGAGCGGCTCTAAGTGAGAAATCGAAGCTGGCAGAGTAGAGATTCGATCGGAGTGGAGATTCGATCATCAGCAAAGTCGTTAGTGAAAAGTGGCGGAGAGCCGATGGAGATCGAAGTTATCAACGAACAAAGATCGAAGATCGGCAATCCGGCGAAGAACAAAGATCGAAGAGTAGCAAAGAGAGATCCAATCATAGTGGAGATTGGAGATTGAGAACTGTCGGAGACGGAGTCGTCAGCGAATAGCGGCGAAGAAAGAACAAAGAGCGGGGTTGGCGGCGAGTGGCGCTGGCGGAGAGAGATTGAAGAGTGAGAGATCGAACAGAGAGAGAAACTCTTTCAATTTTAAGGGTAAAATTGTAAAATTACTTACTATGTCTAATTAGACATATAATCCATGATATCCATTGTAGTTAATGGCCTATCTGCAAAAAGAAAAACATGTTAGTGACTTAATCAGCGAAATAAAAAATCAGAGGGCTGAAGAGGAGTTCTACCAAAAAAAGAGTTGACTGGGTCGGATTTAGGTGGAATCGGGTCGGGTTCGGGTCTGTCTCTTCCTCTTTCAATTCGGCTGTCAAACGGTGAAAGGGGTGACCAGGGGCTCGGGCGAGGTGACGGCGGAGCTTGGAGGGTGTCAGGATGAGGGAGGACGAGCCTGGAATTTCCGGGTGGCGTTTAGGTTGCAAATGCGTCGAGCAGCATGCTGGGTACGTTGAAGGACGGTGGCTCTCCTCTTTCGGCTTGGCGCGAACGGCGACGGAAGGAACTCCTGGATTCAGCGGCGGCATGGCTGGCGGCGGCTGAAGCGGTGAACAGAGGGCTGGAAGATGGAACGTCGGGATGGGGAGAGGGAAGCTGGAGCGTCGGGGCTGGGGCGGCGGTGACAAGGATAGGAGGTTAGGGTTCCTGGGAGGCGAGCTGTAAGAAATCAAGAGTTCAGGCCTACAGTTTCCCCTTTTTTCCGTAGGAGCTTAGGGTTTCTTTTATTTTGCCTTATTTTCATCAATTAATGGCCCATACTTATACTGAGAGAGGCAAGGCCAGATTAGTTAGGTTTAACAGAGTTTAAACTTGATCTAAATTCAATTTGAGGAGATTAGGATATAATCTGCTAAAATACCAATTTAAGTCCAACAAAACTCCCAATCCGCTGATCTTGTCCTAAATTCTGTGCAAATTTCAATTTGACCCAAAACTTTAAGGATTTGTCAATTGAGCCCAAAACTTCCTAAAATTTTCTAGATTTCCTTAAAATTTTAGGATGTCATCAGATTTGCGTCCAAACTCTCCATTTTTTGACAAATTTTCCTCAAACTTTCTAATTTTTTTTCCCAAAATCCTCTAAAAATTTCCGATTTCTTCCCAAACTTTCTCGTTTTCCCTAAATTGACCCAATAAAACTCTTAGAACTCTAAATTTGTGCCTAGACTAAATTAATTCCTATTTCTACCTTAGGTGAACACTTTAAACTTCAAAAATTAATAACACCTAAAAAGACCAAATTGCCCCTGTAAAACCAAAATGCTCTAGACTAATTATTTCTAACCTAGAACTAAACAAAAGTTAGTACCATGACAAAATTGGGTGTCAACATCATCAGAGAGCGAATTGGTGATGCTCGTGCTCCAAAAGCGCAAATTTATGCGTTGAACTTCTAGAGTAACGGTGAAGCAGATGCTTCCTGTGACTAAGGATATGATATCATTTGAACCTAAATCTACTACCACTAAATCTCATCTAGATACTGCATTGACCTAAACTTGACACCACTAAACCTGGATTTGATATCATTTAACCTAATCTAATACCACCAGAACATTAATAAGATAAACTTGAACCTAAATTTGGTATCTCTTGCTATTGAATATGGTACCACTTCAACCTAATTTTGGTACTATTGAACTTTTAACTCGATCTAATATCACTTAATATCATTTTGGAACCACCTAACCTTATTCTGGTACTCAAAGAACTTTAATCCCCTGCCACTTGAACTTGAATCTAGCACCACTAAATCTTAATAAGATACCGCATTTCCTCAATCTAATACGACTTGAACCTCATTTAAGTTTGTATTGGAAATGAGGTTCCATTGGTACCAAGTTCTAGTTACATGGTATTATATTCAAATTCAGCCCAATATATCAATAACTACAACCTCATTTACATACCACATGAACCTCATTTTGGTACCAATGAACCCAAATTTCATACCACTTAACCTAATTTAAGTACCATGTAACCAATAACCTGCAATAGCATGCTACAAGCCCATTCCTTTATTCAGACAAGTTTTGCTACATTTCTAAGTTTAAGTTCTTAATTGATCAAACTTCAAAATTTTAAGGGAAATTCAAAAAAATAGTGGGTATCATTAGAAGCCACCATATTTTAGAATAGTCATAAGTGAGCACACACTTAGTACTAGTTTAGTGGGCTAATGGGGCTTTAACTCTTCACTTAATGTAAAATTTTGCAAGCACACCTTTTCTACATAAGGAAACTAGCAAAGACATAACAGTAGTTCAAGCTATAGAATAAAATTTTATTATTCAATTGCCAGTAGCAGTCACAAAAATGAAGTACAACCTATTCCAAAATATATTTTTTTGGAAAATCCATTAGCTAGGCTAAAAACTCAGCCAACATGTCACATTACACAAAAGAAAGTTACTTAATCTATAAATCCAGGTAACAGTCCTTAAAAAAAATGCAATTTGGCCTTTAGAATTGAAAACTAGTCAAGTTTCTACAGTAAAGAAAAGATAACTCGAAAGCTTAGTTCTAGGTTCATTTGTGTTGAAAACCTACTATTCTTAACTCAAACAAAAATTAAGTATAGATATTCAAGTAAAACATGATAGAACAAATAAAACTTTAGTTTACACTTGAAATCAAACCTTGGTCGCTTAAATTGCCAAAACTGGTCTATAAACTTGCAAACAATGACCTAAAGTGCTCACTCTTAAATTGCCAAAACTGATCTCTAAACTTGTTACAACCTTCATTTTGTGCTAGACCTAAGCTAATTAGGAATGAAAGACTAAGCCTAGCATAAGTTTAACTAGTGCACTTGGTAGGCCTCAAGGACACATGAGGCAATAGCGAAGGTAGGCCTACCCCGATGTGCACTTGTGCACGGTTGGTGACCTAAGAAGGTTAGTGGCGGCTTAACTAGTTTGGGGACCTAATTGTGCATATTTTCGGGTGTTGTAAATGACACTAGATATTGTTGGAGAACTATATGGCACCATGCAAGAAAATGACTCTGCTAAGGCTAGCATTTTGCCCATTTTCACGCCATGTCGCACATGACCAAATTTTGCATGCCTCCATTACTTGGCCAGTTCTCTAAATGGGTCAAAGCCCCTAATTGAAGTCAAAACTAGTGTTCTTGGTGGAGGAGCGTCAGGTTCATGGCGATTCATGGTGATTCCTTGATGATTTGAGCTGTATTTGAAGAATTGAGCTTGATTAAAAGCAATTCGACCATAGGCGACCAAGGAGACTTGGATTGAAGGCTTGGCATTAGAGTTTAAAGCTTGGCCGAGAGCTAAGGGCAAGGTTTGGTAAGGATTTCACTATACTCCAATTGATTTTGGTTACATTCCATGTTCAAGTGAGTATTAGGCATCTAAGTAATGGTTATTGAGCTAGATGAACTTAGAATGCCGTATGGGCTATGTTTTACCTTTGTGTATAAGTGATGTGTATGCTAGCTAGCTAAGTAATGGCAAGTACTAGGGTTCTAACATGGGTCAGCCAACCTATGGGTGAACCTGGAGCTCTATGTGAACTAATGACCAAAGGAAGTAAGACGTGAACATGATATGGTGTGCACTTGCAAGTGTTCTTGTTGGCTAAGACCAATGGCTATGTGTGTGGTGTGTGAGTTGTGTGCTTTGGTGCTTTATATGTGCGTGCTAACCCTTATTAGCTAGCTAGTTGATACATTATTGTGTATAGTTTGTGTTTTTTGTATTTTCATGTCTTAACACAGATTTAAGCTAATATATGGGAGGTTAAGCGTTCAGGCTTAACTAAATAGGCTCATAAAAGCTATGTGAATCCTTACTAAGTTATGTATGTAACTCATGCCCCCGTACTTATATGTTTTCAAGAAAGGATATTGAGCTTGAGTAGATTGTGTGATAAGGATTGTGTTTCGATTGTGCTAAGGTATATACTCAATCCAAAAGCAAGCTCAATAAGTGAAAGTACAAGTCTTATGTATGTGCAAGCTCATGTGTTTGTGTTGTTTGCAGACCTTATTAATAGTTGTTGGAACGGTCTAGAGTCATGGATGTGTGCTTGTGGGCTTTGGTTATGTGGATTGCATTTCTGATTATGGGTATAGTTGTGGGACTTGTGTTGCAAACCACCATTTGGTACCACATGTTTAAGGTAGCTTTCGGCTACTTTTAGTACCATGGGTTGTAATGACTAATTTGGATACTATGTATTTTGAGTGCTCTTGGAAGTGTTCCAAGGACTTGTGCACTAGTTTGGTATGTGTTTGTGAGGTCGGCCTTGGTTGGCCTTCCTAAACTTATATGTATGAAGATGTTGGATGCTAGGCCTAGTGTAGTTGCCTTGTTGTTATTATGTTGTTTATGTGAGATTTCTGTTATAAGAGCATGTACGTTATGACCCTCTCTTGAATGTGCTTATGCATAAAACATGAAAGTATGTGTTTTCAAAAACCTTACTGGAATTGGCTTCTTGGTTGTCATGCATTGTGAATGCATACTTGATGAGCACTCAGGTATAACACATGATTGTTTAAGTTTAAGTCTTGCCTTGTGACGCAAGTAATTGACAGGTCCAATTTGGTAGACTTCCTAGGGTGCTCCCCAGTGCCCTAGCCTTATGATCTGGGTGTATGTGTCTTGCCAGTGCACCTGGTCGAGCGTTAGAAACACTTTTGGGCCCTTGTTTGTGCACATAGGACGCTTGAGTTTTAATGTCCTAGGAGGGCACATTGGGCTAACAATAGGTGCACGTAGGCTGGGTATTATGAAACTAAGAGCTTTAAATTTATAACCCTCATTCACCTGCAAGTATATGGTATTGTCGTGTACAAAAAGGACAAATATGGGCATCACCCCGAGAGATAATGTGATTTTTTACCAAGATTCAAATTTTAGCTACTTAAACCGCCTAAACTACAATGGAAAATAAAGCAATTAAAACAAACTAAATTTAGGATTGATAATGTGGATATGTGTAAGAAAAGTATTGAGCTAGAGTAAATGAGGTTACAAACTAACTAATGCAATGTAAGATGCTAAGCTAAATGAATGCAATGGTTATTAAAGGAAACTAAACTAAGAGGCTATAAATGAAAAAACCATCTTCCTAGGATTCCACTCCCTTATTTGCTATCCAAGTTAATTGAAGCTCTAGGATATTCACCCCTTGTGTGGTGTAGAGGTTCAAAGTTCAAAAACCGCTTTCTCTAGACAAGTTTTTGCTCACCCAAGATTAAAGGAGGCATTTCTCAATCTCATGTTTTAACCTAAGATGGATTAAGCTTTAACCCTCATTCAAACACCTAATGAATTGATAGATTACCTCTAATCTAATAAACCCATTATGCCCTATTCTTCTTTTCCATCCCCCTTCTTTTTTTCTCAACAACAATGTGGGATTGTGATTTGTGTGAGATGGCCATTCAACACATAAACATTTGACATAAGAATAGGCAACATAACATGATTCATAACCATAAAAAAACCTCAAATAACATTAAATAGCCAATAACAAGATTTTCATCCTAAGGAGATACAAAGATTTATTCAAAATCCATGATTTCTTCCCACATTAAACCCATAAACAAACAATCCATGAAAATGCACAAATAAAGAAGAGGAGGAGAAGAAACCCAAGAAGGTTCCTAGTGGCCTAAGTCTCCTTGGCTCCTAGTTTCCTCCTTTAAGCTCCAACCTTCCTCCAATGGTGCTTCTCCCAAGAAGAAAATGAGAAGAAAAGCATCCAAAATTCCATGGGGGGCTCCTCCTTTCATTCTGCTATTTATACCCAAAAGCTGTCCCCTTGGTTTGGTTAACTTTCCAACCCTAAAATGATAAGAACCCCTTCTCCAAGGATAGCTCATCAGGTGGGAACATGCAGGGGACCAGCAAAAAATGAGGTTCGTGGTGAAACAGGGGAAGACTAGCGATGTGTCACCAGTGAGTCGAGTTGGCGGCGATGCATCGCCGTATGAGAAAAATTGGCAACATGCTCGTAACATTGGAGACGTGTCGCTAACAGCTCTCACTTCAACTGGAATTCTTGCACGCCTAAATTCCGTCTCGCTCAATCCTGCTCTGAATCGTCACAATTGCAATGTCTTCTCCCCTGTAGGAAGCAAAACAAAGCAAGAAACACTAAGAAAGAAAAGAATAAATGAAAGAAATTGACGGTTAAAGTTGCCAAAAAATCAACCACTTCGACCGCTAAATTATGCGCTTAACAAACTCCTCCAAACTTAAACCAAAGCTAGTCCTTAGTGTGCCTACCCTAGAAAAACTAAACACCACAAAACATAGAAGCTACAATGTCAACCAAACATTACACTTGAACTTTGATGATCCACTAGCTTCACTTCAAAATAAGAAATGGTGATTAAGAAAAGAAGAGCTTTGCTATTTAAGGTGGAACCTTTGAGGGGTCACACCCTCACCACTTACGCTTAATTTCTTCTGGAGGAGTTATGCCATGTAACCTAAAACTTATACTATGTTTTTTTCCATAGGCTTGCAAGAGGATCCAACCTCCACTACCATATTCCTGTAAAGGAAGTTGCATAAAACTCAAAGCTCAAATGATTTTTCCAAAGGTTGCAATGGGGCTGGGCTAAGAAAGAAAGAGAAGCCAAATGAAGGCTTTCTAAGTAGAGCTAAAGAGGTGAGTAAGTTTAAACCAAGGGCTTTAAAAAGTGAATTGAAAAAGTGTTTAACCCAAAGTCCACCAACACAATACACCCCTTAACCAACTCAGAAAGCCCGCAACTTTTTTTTATAATAAATCCTCTTAATGTATTTTGTCGTTTAGCAAGTTTACAAACAGGATCTCTGCCTATACCCAAACTACTAACTCAATACAATCCAAGGTGATTTTTCATATATATATATAATCATACTTCTGTTTCATGCATCTTTTGTAGCAGTGATCAATTCTTGTCTTAGGAGAATACCCCAACCTACTTCGACACTATGAAACAGCAAAGTAGTTTTTTTTTTTAAATATCAAGAATAGAAAATAAGGCCCCCCTAACTTGTTCTTATTTCATAACCTCATTTAACCTAATGCAGCCTCTTCTAAGCCCATGATTTACACTAACCACCTCGGGTGAAGGATAGGATACAAAGACAGTGAGGGCTCAAAGTATGGGCAAAACAATGAAACAGGCACTTAGGCACAAAGGGGCTTACTAAGGGAAAGTATAGTAGGGTTAGCCATTTAGGGAAGTAGTTTATCCTAAGAAACCAAATGAGCTTCAAATTTCATACAACTACTATGGGTTTAAACGTGTCCTTAGGCAATTTCTAAATTGAAACATAGCATAAGTATCTCAAGAGAGAACAAGTCCATAGCACAATAAGCCAATGCTCAAAACATCACACCAGATAGGTTCTATCAGAAGTTTCAAAACTAATTTTTCACATTCACCAAAATTTCAAGAGAGTGAAACTAGCAGCCACATACATCCACATGCAATGATGGTTTCCATTAGGTTCTTAGAAAAAGAAAGAAAACAAAACAATCTACCTATATGCTACTACATGCATCCTAAATGACCTAGATGAATGATCTGCAAAAAAGAAGAGAGCTACCAAGGATGAACTAAAGCAGAAGCATGCTATCAATCATACTTGGGGGGCAGATGATCTCATCTGCAACTAATCCTCACCCATGTTATTGTGGCCAGATGAGCCGCTGCCGAAGGGAAAGACTATGGACCTTTAGATGGGTCACGGGGAGCACCAAAATGTGGGTAGAATGGAGGGGGATGATTGGAAGGATGTGGCGTGTACCATTGGTACGCTGGTGGGTGGAAGTAGGGAAGTATGGGATGGAAGAGGGGTATTCCTGGGGTAAGCTCTGCTGCTGCTAATGACCCCAGTGAACCTGACCAGAAAGAGATTCTTGATTTTCGGCGAGAAGGGCTACCACCAACTGACTCGAACCGAGAGTGGCAGTGGCTGGGTCGATTAGCTACTCATATGTTCCCCTTTGCTTATCCCCTCCTAGTTCTTGTTCTGGATAATGCTCTTGTTCTTCTTCTTCTTCTTGGTCTTGCGTTTGTTCATGTGTGTGCTCTCTCTCCTCTTCTTTTGAGGTTACCTCCTGAATGCCCACCGGCGCTCCACTTAGCTTATCCACTGAAATAGGCCTCATGACCAAAGGCACTTGCAGAGGATCCTTCAAGTCATCCTCGGCCCTCGACATCATGGTTGTAATCAACTACGGGAATGGCAAATTCCTCTACTTTGACTTTGTAGCACGAACTATATTCTGGAAGATAAAGCATCCCACTTTCACCCAGAAATCACTTGCAATGCAGTACAGAACCTTCAAATGGTTTGGGGTAACCCCCCGAACGTGAGTCACCGGGATAAGGTGAAAGGAGATGAAGTAGTTCCATGCCATCATCTCAGGAGGAAGAGTTGAAGAATTGAAGTACAGTTTTTTGTTCGCATCATCCTTACTCCTTGTCCAGTCAACGGGGTGCCGCATACTATCTGAGCCATTTGATCAAGCGATGCCTCTTTAAATGATCCTCAAATAAGCGGGTTGATCTGAAGGAAGTCGTTGATAGTTGTGTCATCATAATGGACGTTGCGGGTTGTCACCCAATAGAATTTTTGTCGGCGATCTAGATAGTATGCCCCCATGAGGTTGGCATAGAATTCTGTAACTAAAGTTTTGGGCACCTCTGCCCGAGGGTGGGCAACCCAATGATGCCATCTTCTCCTCTCCACCACTCTCAAAATGCCCTCATTCTCCTTTTTGGAGAAGTCAAAGCCTCGCTCAGGTGTGAATTTATGGTTCACAAAGCCCTCAAAGTAGTTGTATGCCCGAGCAGAGACAAAACAGTTATTGTCATAAGGACGTTCTTGAGGCTTCTCCTTATGGACTTTTTTGCCTCTTCCCTTTTCCTTAAGAGAGTAAACCGAACACAGACTTGTGAGGCATATTTCCTACAAAACCACACAAAGAATTTAATGCCAAATTCCTTCCCATGAAAAATTAAGGGAACAAGGAAACTAGCATTCACAAACAAGGATACAAACTTCAAATTGGAGAAAAAAACAAGAAAGGCTCATGCAAGGTTGAGGTATTTCATTACCTAGTTCATGTTCACTGCATAGTATTTTTGAGCACTTTATGACATTTTTCTAACTGTTATGAGGCATGAACAAGTTAGAATTGGGCATATATACAATACATACTTACTAATCAAGCAATTAGACATAAAGAACAAAGCCTAGCCAAAGAGTTATATAGCCATGAACATGTTACCACAAGAATCCCCACAATAATTCATAACATAAATTTTGCCTTTCCTAGATATGGAAATCATGCTTCCAGGTGCAAACCAATGACATAAACTTGCAATATGCTATACCAAGATGCAACCCACATAAAGAATTTAGATAAACAAGAAGCATATGAAGCAACATTGTCGTGTAAAGTACTTAAGACAATACTTGAGCAACGCGTTTCCGAAAATGTTCAAGAGTCAAATTTAAGCAACGCAGAGCAAATAAGCATGAATTCTAACTTAACCCACTCATAATTCATGTAAATAAAACTCTTGGACTCCATCAACCAACAAGAATAAGCATCATCAAGAAATTGCCATGAAAATTTCGTGGCTCTCTTTGTGGGCAGTTTTCTAACTATGATTCTCAAGCCAAATCCATAACCCAAGCCATAAAATACTCACAATACATGAATATACTCAAGGTAAACCAAAAACAAGCTAGAAATCCATAAAATCAAAGCCCAATCAAACAAACTCATAACCCCCGCAAGTAAGCATGATTTGCACACAATCAACAAAACAAAAGAACAAAAGAAGAAGGAGAAGAAGGAGTATGACTTACTTGTTTCGGATTTGAGAGGGAACTCAACATGAATATCAAATCGTGAGGCTTATGGAAGGGCTAGGGTTTGAAACTTGAGAGGTTCTTTAGGGTAGGGGTGAGATTAAAGATGAAGATAGGTGAAAAAAGATGAGTTAAAAACAACAATTTCAACTATCAGTGACATGTCGCCACTGAGTTCAAATTGTTGGCGATGCGTCACCAACGTTGGGAACACACTGTCATTTTTTTCTCAGCTGGCAACGCGTCACCGATATGCACGAACACTCCCTCAATTTTCACTTGTTTTGCAATTTAGCTTTAAGTTTCTATACTTACTTACTTAAACCTTGACTTAAAAAGGAGTTACATTTCCCAATGTTGAACTTGTATCATCCATCCCATCCTTTCTCCTACCTTTGGCTCTTCCAACCCTACATAAAGACACCAAAACACAAAATAAACACAAAGTAAAAAAGAAAGACAAATAAATCACAGAAAAACTCATGAAATGAAATGAAAAGGAATTGGAAATTAGGTTGCCCCTCAACTAGCACTTGGTTTTATGCCTCTAGTTAGGCGCCTTTGAATACATCTTCAAGGGTCGGGTTCGACTAGGATTAATTGGCCAATGTGATGGAGTTTATCACTAAAATAGGCCTTCACTCATTGTCCATTGACTTGGAACGTGGAACCATCTTGGGCCTTGAGCTCCACTACTTTATATGGCTTCACCTTAACCACGTCGAACGGGCCCGACCACTTGGACTTCAACTTTCCCGAAAAAAGTTTCAACCTTGAATTAAAAAGCAACACTTTTTTGACCCAGTTAGAAGTCTTTTTTCACAAGCATCTTATCATGCCAAAGCTTCATTCTCTCCTTGTAAATCCTTGCATTCTTATAAACATCAAGGCAAATTTCATCCAACTCATCTAATTGAAGGGCTCTCTTTTCTTGGTAACTCTTCAAATTAAAATTCATCTTTTTCACCGCCCAATATGACTTGTGCTCTAATTCCACTGGTAAGTGGCAAGCCTTCCCAAACATAAGTCGATACGGAGACATTCCAATTGGTGTCTTGAATGCCGTCCTATATGCCTAGAGTGCATCACTCAACTTTTGTGATCAATCTTTTCAGTTAATGCCTACCGTCTTCTCCAATATTTTCTTGATCTCCCGGTTTGAAAATTCGGCTTGGCTAATCATTTGTGGATGATAAGGGAGAGCCACTTTATGCCACATACCATACTTCACCAAAGCTTGAGCCAAAGTCTTGTTGATGAAGTGTGAACCTTCATTGGAGATAATAGCTCAGGGTACTCCAAATCTTGCAAAAATATTCTTTTGAAGGAACTTGACAACCATATTAGCATCACAATAAGGGGTGGCAATTACCTCCACACATTTAGAAACATAATCAACCACAAGCAAGATATAATGATTGCCAAAAAAAGACGAAAAGGGCCCATAAAACCTATACACTATAAATCAACCACTTCTAACTCAAGAATATTTTGCAATGGCATTTCATCTCTCCTAGAAATATGTTACACTCTAGCAGTTGTAACCCAAGTGTAGGTTGTCGCAAGTAATAAAATCTCGGGACTCCGAGTGTTGAACCACAGGGAAGTGAATTAAGAAATACAAATTATAGATTTGTTAATAAGAAAATATTTTGGTGCAAGGTGTGAACAAGTGTTGATTAAAAACTCAAATTTAAATAAACAGCTAAGGTTAAGAGATTCAGTTTTAGTATATCGGTTATGATTAATTTTAGTCCATCTTGCCCCTCAACTGGGATCCACACATAGAGAAGGTCCCAATTTGGAAATTTAGTTAGCATTAGCTTTCATTGGTCTTAAAACACTAACATTTGCTAATGGGTTCAAGTATCCATCATACCAACCTTTGTCTACAATAATTCAAGATTCCAAAATAGCCAGCTTAGCCACGTTCGATAGAGGGAATCAAGCAGAAAATTTGATTATGATGAATCAAGACTACCACTTAAAAAGGAGGAAAGTTAAATAGATTAAGAAAGAAAATACCGTTAATGTTGTGATCCATTCAAATCAATCATAGCCTTTATACCAAAAGCTTCACCCTTTCATCTTAGCAAAAGGAAGATTAGTTAGTCATGATAAAAGTAAACAACATGTAGAAAGATAAAATGAACATGGATTGAAAGATCGAAAGAATGACAAGAAGAAGAATGAGAAAATAATTGAACAGAGCTTCAGAATTGAAAACTAGAACAATACTAAATAAGAAAAGCTAAAGATGATACAGGAACATAAACGAGGCCTAAGAAATGGCATGCCATCACCCTCCCCCCAAGGTGCTTATTTATAGAGTTTTGGGGGTGGGTAAAATGATAAAATGGAATAATACAAATCAACAATGGCGGGCTACAAATTATTTTAATTTTTCAACCACTGTACACATCAAATTAGCTCTTTCTAAAAGCATGAGATTTATAGATCTTTTCTTTATCTTTGAATCGATAGTTTGTTCATTCAAATCGGACATCTATAATTAAAGTTATGATTTTTCTACTAAAACTGCTCTTCAGCATACGAAATAACAAATGGTCTCATCTATAATTAGATTTCAGCAATGAAACAATCAAACTAGCTCGCAAAATGATGCAAAGTTGAAGATCTATGTGTTGGCTTTCAGATGAATTTGGAATCACTCAGTTCTGACTTTTACAGCTCTAGATATGATTTTTCTCATGAATAAAGCCAAGTGATTATTTTACCTACGTAAAAAATAATTATTTAATATTAATGAATAGTGAAAATGCATATGAATAGTAAAATACACATATGAACAGTGAAATATGCATATGAATAGTAAGTCGGTGAATAGTGACTCGATGAATAGGAAAAACTTAGTGAATAGTAACCTGATGGAAAAAAATACTTAGGGAAGATAAATTAATCATACTCAAAGTGTATAATGATGATTAAAACCCTTAATAGCAATACACTTATGAGTATTTGTTACACCCCCCAACCAGGTTCTTGCTAGTCCCTAGCAAGTAAAGCGATGTAATAAATGAATACTCAGGTTTCGTCAATTATTTTCTACTATCAATCTCTATATAGTAGATCATAAATTATTGAAGTAATGGGCATCAAAATTGATGTTCTAAAAAAATGGCCCAAATTTCATAATGATTTATGCATTTCTCTGTCACTCAAACAAGGGAAAAGTGTAAAAGATTATGAGTTACTGAGTGCAGTAAGTGTGTTACTGACTATCAGAAGTATCTAAAAGATTTCAGTAAATCATACCAACATTTGTGGCTTATCAGAATAAATCTAATTCAAAACCATCGCTTTAGCGGTTTTTCACACTATTACACTATAAAAGTTTTTTTTTTTAAACTTTGGCTCAAGCCTTATTTGGAGAACCCTGGTAATAGGCAGCCATTTCCAAGAGCAAACATCGCTTGTTATTTTTTTTTTTTCATTTTTCAAGTCTTTTCAACACTTCTTGGTGTTGGTTTTTTGATTTTTTTTTCAAGTTTTTTTTATTCAAATCAAGCTAAGATTTGGTTCATTAGATGTCCTAACAGCCACATAGTTGGAGTATTCTTTAAAATCTAAAAGATAATAAAGATTTTCAACATGTGTAAAAATATCAGCAATTCATAATTTAAACATCCTAATCCCTTGTCAAAGTGATTAAAATTTGACTAAATCATTATGTCAAATAAGATTTCAAACATGTAAAATTTAATGTAGCTCATCACCTCAACAATTTCATCACCAAGCATAAAAATTTTCAAGGTAGAAAATATAGATTACTAGTAAGTGTGTCATCTTGTAGAGGTTCAAAAACCTACTAAACAAAATGTTATGACTAGCATGCCTAATAGGATGCATCTTAAGAATAAAATTACTCTTTACTCAATCATCCAAAATTAAGGGCTTTGTCTCATGGTTTTAATATCAACATAAGGAAAACTACCCTAAAAGAAGAAAAAAAAATGTGACAGCTATCCCTCCCCCCTACCAGATTAAAACATTATACCCAATGTCAAAATATATATAAGAAGAGTGAAGAAGAAATTACTTGAAATGATTGTTATTGAACATGAAAATCCTGAAATAACTTAAACCAAAGAAAATACTGATAGTAAAACTAAAAGACAAAATAAATAGATCCACAAGTCTAATTGCTCTCTTCCACAGTGCTTCCTCACTTATTAACAAAAATAAAATGACAAGTAGGGTAAAGGATACTTATGGGATGGAGCTGATTGGGAAAGATTGTTGTGTCCAGTCTATTTGAATCACCGCTAGATCTGGTTCAGGAAGGAAAGTTTGTTTTTTGTCTATCAATTCTTCAATAGTTGATACGGATATTATGATCCGTCGTGCCGTCTCTGAGCTAAATTTCTCTTGCATAGTCTGATCCATAAAAGATAACAGACCCGCAAAAAAATTGTTAACATTCAACAGCCCAATGGGTTTCTGGTGCAAATTAAGTTGGAGCATGGGAGCAATTTGGAAAATTTCCCCCAATGTGTCAAACCCTCCTGGTAGAGCAATCAAAGAATCAGAATTACAAAGCATTTGCAACAAATGCTCTTGCAAATTTTTAACCACTAATTCTTCCCCAATTGTGCCCCCAAAAATCAATTTCAAAGGTGCAAGGATGATACCCAAAACTTGGCTACCCCCTACGGATGCTGCTGTTGCTACTCCACCCATCAATCAGACACTGCCTCCCCTATAAACTAAATGTATTTTTCGCTCAGCTAGTACTTTACCCAAATGGTTTACTACCTTCAAGAACTCTTCATCCTTTCTAAGAAAAGCTCCATAAAATACATAAATATTTCAGAATCTGTGAGTTGAGGTTCCCTCCATTTCTATACTTAACCCTATGAAAAAATAATAAAAAAACGTGCATTTACAGAGATAAAAGAAAAATGTAATGATTACACCTACAGTAGTAGGTAGATTATTGTCAGAAGAAAATGAAAATTTTCAACACTAACGGCTTGTATGTACGGTAGTTATGACTGTGGCTCATAGCTTCCTCTAGTTTTACTTCCAGTAACGGCTTTTAACGCCTTCTATGAGTCGGGGATTTGCTTCCCATCCAATTTTCTTCCAAACTGGCAAACAGGGTATTTTAAAGTCAAATTTCCAAGGCTATAACACTCTCATTTTTTATGAAAAATACTCCATAAACTAAGAAGTTCATGTTGCACTCATCCACAAGAATTCATCTCAAGAGTCAATCGGATATTATCCAAAGAATCTTTACTCAACGCATTCTTAATGAATTGTATTTTATCTTCTCGATTATCAAACACAATTCCTAAAGAACGACATCTAGAATCATAAGTTCATTGACCACATTTGTGACAGACTCGTAACCTTTTCGCTCTTTGCTTTTTGGCATAAGAGCTTTTGCCTAAGCCATGCTTATGAGACACAAATGTATTTGGGATTTCACTAGCCAAATGAACCTTAGCTTCAATTAACCAACACACATCTTCAGAAATGCCTTTGTACATCAAAACTCTTAACCATTCACATCTAGCTTGGTAAATAATTTTAAGAACATTCATTGGGAAAGAAGGAAAGTATTTTTGCAAAGCAAAAAGAGTAAAATCCATTTTTTTTCTAGAAAAAATTGAAAGAAGGGAGAGGGAAAAAAATCAGTTATTATGGGAAACTAAAACAATTGACTTGAGAGCCATAGAGTACCGTATCTGCCACTTAACCAGGAAAAAATGAAAATAAAAATAAGAAAGAAAAAATGAAACTTAAAAGAAAGCTATATAAGTAGAGAAAATTTATTTGTATTTACTTACCATGATCATTGTGAGAGTCACTGAAATGAACAACTTCTTCCTACAAATCATGATTCTCCAAAAATGATTAAGTCTTTGTCCATTTACTTTAAACACATTACTATTCTTAGGATTTTCAATGTCAATAGTCTCATAAGGATAAACATGTTTCACAACAAAAGGTCCACTCCATCTAGATCTCAATTTTCTAAGAAATGTGTGAAGTCGAGAATTATAAAGCAAAACCTTTTGACCAACCTCAAGTGTTTTTCTTAAAATTTTTTTTTCATCAAAAGCTTTGGTTTTAGCTTTATAAACTTTTGAATTCTCATATCTATCATTTCTCAACTCTTCAAGCTCATTTAATTGCAACCTGTGCAAAACACTAGCATCATTAAGATTTGAATTGAAAGCTTTAATAGCCCAATAAGCTTTATGTTCTAGTTCCACAGGCAAATGACAAAGTTTGCCATAAACTAATCTATAGGAAACATGCCAAGTGATGTTTTAAAAACATTGCGATAAGCCCAAAACGCATCGGTTAGTTTTAAAGACCAATCCTTTTGATTTGGTTGGCTGTTTTTTTAAGGATTTGTTTTATCTCCCTATTTGCTAATTTTACTTGTCCACTTGTTTGTGGGTGATAAGGGATGGCAACCTTATGTATGATACCATATTTATTCAAAAAGGATTCAAATGGTCTGTTACAAAAAAATGTTCCCCTATCACTTATTATGCCTCAAGGAATCCCAAATCGACTCAAAATATTTTCTTTCAAAAATTTAATTACAGTTTTATGATCATTATTTCGATATGGAATTGTCTCTACCCATTTTGAAACATAAACTACTGCAACTAAAATGTACATGAAGCCAAATGATGGTGGAAATGGCCTCATGAAATCTATTCCCCAACAATAAAAAATTTCAATCACAAGGATAGGAGTCAAAGTCATCATGCTTCTTTTTTAAATTGATCTTAATTTTTGACAATTTTTATAGGCTTTGCAGAATGCATGTGCGTCTTTGATCAAAGAGTGCCAGCAAAATCCAGACTGTAAAATCTTTATAACTGTTTTCTTTGACGAAAAATGCCCCCCGTATGTTTCTAAATGACAAAATTCAATGACACTTTTTACCTCATTTTTTGGTATGCATCTCCAGAATATTTGATCAGGACAATATTTGAAAAGATAAGGATCATCCCAGTAAAAGTTTTTCATCTCATGCAGAAATTTCTCCTTATCCTGGGCACTCCATTGAGCTGGTATTCATCCTGTCACAAAAAAATTGACAATATTAGCAAATCAAGGTACTGTAGTAACAGAAAATAAAAAATTATTAGGAAAACAATTATTTATGGGTGCAGCCTCAATTGTTAAATCTGTTGTCAGCCTTAACAAATTGTCAACGACAACATTTTTGGTGCCTTTCTTATCTTTGATCACAGTGTTGAATTATTGAAGTAATAAAATTCAGCGTATCAGCGTTGGTTTAGTATCTTGCTTTGACATTAGGTACCTGACAGCAAAATGGTCAATGTGGACAATGGTTTTTGAACCAGTTAGATAAGAATGAAATTTATCAAATGCAAATATTACTACAAGTAGTTCTTTCTCAGTTGTAGTGTAGTTTATTTGTGCACTTTTCAAAGTTCTACTTGCATAATAAATTACATATGGCTTACCTTTATTTCTTTGTCCTAAAACAGCACCAACGGTATAATCACTAGCATCACACATTACCTCAAAAGGCAAGGATCAATCCAGGGGTTACACGATTGGAATGGATGTTAGAAGGCCAATTAACTTATCAAAAGAATTTTGGCATTTTTGAGTCCATTCAAATAAAACACCTTTCACAAAAAGGTTGCAAAGAGGTCTAGATATTTTACTAAACCCTTTAATAAACCTTCGATAAAAGCCTGCATGTCCCAAAAATAAGCGAATTTCTATAACAGTTTTGGGTAAAGGTAACTGAACAATGAGTTCCACATTTGCTTTATAAACTTAGATTCCCATGGAAGATATAACACAACTCAAAACAATTTCAGAGCTAACCATGTAATGACATTTTTCCCAATTTAGTACCATACTTTTTCTTAACATCTTTTTAAAACCTTTTCCAAGTTTTCAAGACAATTATCAAAAGAATTTCCTGTTAGTATTGTGCCCAAAAAGCCAATCATGAGATGATTGTATTTTTGCACATTGAGTCATGATATTTTATTGAGGCATTAATCCAGCAATTATGTTTGTTGTTTTGTTTCTGCGTAACGTAATAAGCATAATTGTAACCCTAGAATAATGATATTCTTAAACGTCCCTAGTCTAGTATTATTGTGGAGCGGGTTGCAATAATACATAATGACTAGCATATGTGGAGACTAATATGAGATATCTAGTCTACATATGGGTACAAGTTGGAGAACTTGTGTACTGGACCGACCCACCATGAGAACACTTCATGGATCGTTATATGAGTGTCATAAGTGATTCTCATAGTGATCATGGTATATGTAGTCCTTCGACCTAAGATCAACAAGGTTCCCTACATGTGAGTCACATACTTTGATACTTTCCTTTGTTGCTCGTAACTGAGTGAACTTGAAGGAGGTCATTGGGTATGTCACATATCATGCGGAGGGATTTGTATGATCAAGATGGGATTTGTCCCTCCTATGTAACGGGAGTGATATCTTCGGGCCCCTTGATAGAGTGAGACTTAGAGAATGCATGGCCATGCTCGGATGAGTTGATATACGATATCAATGTCATCAGTTTAAGTTGGTCTACTCGGTAATCAAGAAACCAAAGATTGGGCTATACGAGAGTGACACATTCCATGTCTCGTGCTTAGTCTTGATATCTTGGACAAAGGGACAATGGCATATATCGGTGATGATCATAAAGGTTTAGTCGATTCACCGACAATCTTGTCACTTGGGTAGCAATGATGTGTTGCTAGACACCGCTCATTGCTTATGATCATAAATGTGATTTATGATCATTGCCAACATGGCAAGAGCCTATTGGGTCGCACACATAGAGCTATTTGGATCATTAGAGTGCATGGGCTAATTATTTGGGTTATGGTTTCACTTTAATTTCGTATTAATAATGGGCCAAAGAGTTGAGCCATTATTAAGCCCGAAATTAAAGCCTAATTGGATTAGGGCTTTGAAACCCATTAGGCCTGGAAGTTGAGTTTCACTATAAATACAACTTTTAAGTGAGAAATTCGCAGGTCTCCTTGCCCTAGCCTCCAAAAAGGACAGCCACACTCTTCTCTTGCAATTCCTTGGAGGACGCAAGCTAGCACTGCGAGCGCAAGAGAAACGCATCTGTCGGGACGTGGTGGAAGCGTGGTGATCCCGAGAGGCTCGTGTGGATACCATAGAGAGCCTGAACACGTCAACTGTTCAGGTTTTGTGATTCAACTCTACAGTTGAGTGAGAGATCTCAACCGAAAATTAGGTATGAAAATTTTCGAACACCCGGTTTACCCCGTTTCACTTGGATCCTGGAGGGTTTCGGTTAAATTCCGCTGCGCTGTTTGGCTCCCGAAACCCAACAGTGGTATCAGAGCTACTGGTGAAACCCTAAATCGGGATTGAGTGTTGAATCGCATGATGCTATGTGTTCGGTTGCTTTTCGGCCATGATTAATTAGATTGATTCAAGATGCATGAAACTGGAATTCGTAATGAACATATGAGATATATGAAGAAACGACACAAATTGGTTAATGAGATTAATCTCAAATTGAATGGTATGAGATACCTATATGGATTAGGATTCTTGCAATAGTTGCAAAAACCCTAGCTTGGTTCGGATTCAGCCTGTTCGGGCACCAAAAGTAAGGTATTTTTGGTGGCTCGAATAGAGGAGTCTCGGGTGCCTACTTTCTCAAAATACAAGATTTCGGGCTAAGCAATTGTAAGAAAATTTTTTGCGCAGGGGGGCGCTGCCCCCCACGCCCCCCGCAAGGGCGGCTCCCCTTGACCTCGTCCGCTGACCGGTCAGCGGAACCACCGCCCGCTGACCGGCCAGCGGGACCGCCGTATGCGAAGCGCCACATAAATAAAAACTGGTTAATCAACACGCGAAAATTGGCATGCATCTTTGTTGAATGAGATTTGACATGATATGCTGATTGGTGTTTGAAGCATGGTGCATGGTTATAGCCCTTGATTGGTTGTACTTGTAAATACGGCCTGCGAGTCGTGCCTTTTCTTATCACTCTCATTGTACATTCTCTTCTCACCTTACTCCCCTCGAATGTAACTCGAGGTTTCTATTATTGATGTAATGGTGCATTATGGGATCATCCAAGGTGGTATGTCCAAGGATCATCCAAGGTGGTATGTCCAAGGAGGTGACAACAAAAGGGCAACCAAGAAAGGAAGAGAAGGAGCTTGTGAAGACTCTTTTCTTTTCTTAGGCTTTTATGATATTCTCATTGGCTTGAGAATATCGCATAGTTTGGGCTATAACCATGTCACGTTTACTTTCTTGTAAGCATGAGATGCATGTTTTATATTTGTATGTGATGCATGTATAAAACAACCGGAGATAACAAATTGGTGAGATCAAAAGAAAAAATCCCTCAAACAAATATTAAGTCATTAAATGTGATGCCTTCCAAATGTTGGCACTCGTCAAGACTTTGATCAACATTAGGTGGGTTTGCCAAAGCAAAGCACCTATGTTCATCTTGGTAAGGCGCGATGGGATAATAGTGATATCCAAACTGCTAACTTTGGGTTCGACTTAACTAAGTCATCCTAATAGGATTAGGGACTTAGAGGCATAGAGTTGGGCTTAAGTTCATGAGATGAGCTTGGACAAGTGTTGTTCACCCAACTATCCAAGAGTTGCATAAGATGCAATTGGCAAGGAGTTGCCTACCTAAATAGCTGTAACTTGAGAGAAAAGCCAAAGCTGACTCAGGTTGTGGTCAAATATGGATCTTGGCCCACTAGAATACCTTAGCGCCGAGGTGTTCCGAAATAATATCGAGGGTTATTATTTTGAGGAAAATAGTGGGAGTATCGTTTAATAAAAGTCCTTATTAAATGAATTAAAATACATGACTCTTACACTGCATATTTACTGTTGTAGATAACCATGGCACAAAACACATCGACACTTTCGTTGCGATCGATCCTTGAGAAGGAAAAACTGAATGGGACCAACTTTCTCAAATGGTACCGAAACTTGAGGATAGTCCTCAAACAAGAGAGAAAGGCTTATGTCCTAGAGCAGCCCATTCCGAATGAGCCTGCTGCCACTGCTCCAAGAGCTGAAAGGGATGCTCACAAGAGGCATTCTGATGATGCTTTGGATGTTGCATGCCTCATGCTTATTACCATGGAATCTGAGCTTCAGAAGCAACATGAGAACATGGGGGCGTTCGATATGATCGAACATCTCAAAATGCTTTTCCAAGAGCAAGCTAGGCATGAGAGGTTTGAGACCTCTAAGGCATTGTTTCAGTGCAAGATGTCTGAGGGAAGTCCCGTGGGTCCTCATGTGCTCAAGATGATTGGGTACATTGAGAATCTTGAGAATTTGGGATTTGCTCCTCAAAAAGAGTTGGCTATCGATGTAGTCTTGCAATCGTTGCCTGAAAGCTACAGTCAGTTCGTCATGAACTATAACATGAACGACCTTGACAAGTCCCTTCCTGAATTACTCAACATGTTGAGAACTGCTGAGCAAAACCTTAAGAAGGCTAAGCCCATTTTTATGGTTCAAAAGGGCAAGGGAAAGGGAAAAGCCAACAAGAAGAAGGATAAAAGTTAATGGAAAGTCCAATGCTAGTTCTTCTTCAGCTGCACTGAAACCAAAGGGTGGTGTGGCAAAGGAAGGGGAGTGCTTCCATTGTAAGCAACCTGGACACTGGAAGCGCAATTGCAAGCTCTATCTTGAAGAACTTGCTAAGGAAAAGGGAAGTAAGACTTCCACTTCAGGTATTTTTGTTATAGAGGCTAACTTTTCTACTTCCTCATCTTGGGTATTGGATACTGGATGTGGATCTCACATTTGTGCAAATGTGCAGGATCTAAGTAGAAGTAGAAGATTGGCCCGAGGTGAAGTGGACCTACGTGTTGGAAATGGAGCAAGGGTTGCTGCCTTAGCCGTAGGGACTTATGTTCTCACTTTACCTAGTGGATTAGTTTTAGAATTAGACAACTGCTACTTTGTGCCTACTATTAGTAGAAATTTGATTTCTGTTTCTTGTTTGGACAAGAAAGGTTTTTCATTTATAATAAAGGACAAATGTTGTTCTATTTATTTGAATGAAATCTTTTATGGTAGTGCTCAACTTAGCAATGGGTTGTATGTTCTAGACCTCGAAGATCCAATCTATAATGTGAATACCAAGAAGGTCAGATTAAATGATTCAAACCCGACCTATCTCTGGCACTGTCGCTTGGGCCATATAAATGAGACCCGCATATCCAAGCTCCATAAGGATGGACTCTTGGACTCATTTGATTTTGAATCATATGAGACATGTGAGTCATGTTTGTTGGGCAAGATGACCAAAGCCCCATTCACAGGGCAAAGTGAAAGGGCTAATGACTTACTAGGACTCATACATAGTGATGTATGTGGCCCTATGTCTACACAAGCTAGAGGAGGTTTCCAATACTTCATTACTTTCACTGATGACTTCAGCAGATATGGCTATGTGTATCTCATGAGACACAAGTCAGAATCCTTTGAAAAGTTCAAAGAATTCAAGAATGAAGTAGAGAATCAACTCGGGAAGAGTATCAAAGTGCTTCGATCAGATCGAGGTGGAGAGTACTTGGATCGAGAATTCCTTGACTATCTGAAGGAGTGTGGTATAGTATCACAACTCACTCCACCAGGTACACCTCAATGGAATGGTGTATCTGAAAGGAGAAATCGAACTCTGTTAGACATGGTTCGCTCTATGATGAGTCAAGCTGACCTTCCAAACTCCTTTTGGGGACATGCTCTAGAGACAGCCGCTTTTACACTAAACCGAGTTCCATCTAAATCGGTTCAAAAGACACCATATGAGATATGGAGTGGGAGGCGTCCCAATTTGTCTTTTATGAAGATTTGGGGCTGTGACGCTTATGTGAAACGTCAATCCTCTGACAAACTAGGGCCCAAATCTCAAAAATGCCTTTTTGTTGGGTATCCCAAAGAAACAAAGGGTTACTATTTCTACAATCCTTCTGAGCAAAAAGTGTTTGTTGCTCGAACTGGTGTCTTTTTGGAGAAAGAGTTTATCTCTAAAGGAACTAGTGGGAGGAAAGTAGAACTTGAAGAAATTCAAGAACAACAAGGAGACATCGAACCTGAAATGGAACCTGAACAGACACCACAAGATGTTGTGGTTCAAGAGTCTGTTCCTGTAGCACAGAGCCCACGTAGGTCTGGTAGGATTCGGCGTGAGCCCGAGAGATATGGATTTCTTGTGACTAACACCAGTGATGTGATGCTCATGGATCAGGATGAGCCCACAACCTACCAACAAGCTATGTCGGGGCCTGACTCTGAGAAGTGGCTAGTGGCCATGAAATCCGAGATGGAATCCATGTATGAAAACCAAGTATGGACTTTGGTTGACCCACCTGAAGGGGTAAAACCCATAGGGTGCAAATGGGTTTTCAAGAAGAAAACTGACATGGATGGTAATGTGATTACCTTTAAGGGACGATTGGTTGCAAAAGGTTTCAAGCAAATTCATGGTATTGACTATGATGAAACTTTTTCACCAGTTGCTATGCTTAAATCCATCCAAATTTTGTTTGCTATTGCTGCACACTATGATTATGAGATATGGCAAATGGATGTCAAAACTGCATTCCTAAATGGAAAGCTACTTGAGGATGTGTACATGACACAACCTGAGGGTTTTGTCACTCCTGAGAATGCCAATAAAGTGTGCAAAGTTGCAAAGGTCCATTTATGGACTGAAGCAAGCTTCTCGAAGTTGGAATCTTCGTTTTGATGATGCAATCAAAGAGTTTGGTTTTATCAAAAATGAAGATGAACCTTGTGTCTACAAGAAGGTTAGTGGGAGCGCTATTGTCTTCTTGGTGTTGTATGTAGATGACATACTACTCATCGGGAATGACATTCCTGAGCTACAGTCTGTGAAGACTTGGCTAGGGAAATGTTTCTCTATGAAGGACTTGGGTGAAGCAGCCTATGTGTTAGGCATCAGGATCTATAGAGATAGATCTAGAAAGCTTCTTGGCCTAAGTCAAAGTACATATATTGACAAGGTGCTAAAGAGGTTTAGCATGCAAGATTCCAAGAAAGGATTCTTGCCCATGTCACATGGTATCACTCTTTCTAGATCTCAGTGTCCGAGTACACCCGAGGAGAGAGAGCGCATGAGTAAGATTCCATATGCCTCAGCAATTGGATCTATCATGTATGCCATGATATGTACTCGTCCCGATGTCTCATATGCTTTGAGCATGACGAGTAGGTACCAATCGAACCCCGGTGAGAGTCACTGGACAGCTGTTAAGAACATCCTTAAGTACTTACGAAGGACTAAGGATGCATTCTTGGTCTTTGGAGGTGAAGATGAGCTCGTTGTAAGGGGTTACACCGATGCAAGCTTCCAATCCGATAAGGATGATTTTAGATCGCAATCTGGTTATGTGTTTTGTATTGGTGGTGGTGCTGTGAGCTGGAAGAGTTCAAAGCAAGAGACAGTAGCTGACTCTACAACAGAATCTGAGTACATTGCCGCCTCTGATGCTGCGAAGGAGGCAGTTTGGATCAAGAAGTTCATCACTGAACTTGGAGTGGTTCCAAGCATTGCCGACCCGATAGAGCTCTATTGTGACAACAATGGAGCAATCGCACAGGCTAAGGAACCTCGATCTCACCAGCGATCCAAACACATACTCCGACGCTATCATCTCATCAGGGAGATCATCGAGAGGGGTGATGTAAGGATATGCAGGACTTCGACAGACAGCAACATTGCTGATCCACTGACAAAGCCCCTTACGCAGCAGAAGCATGATAGCCATTCTAGGTCCATCGGTATTAGATACATGGATGATTGGCTTTTAGTGCAAGTGGGAGATTGTTAGTGTTGTGCCCAAAAAGCCAATCATGAGATGATTGTATTTTTTGCACATTGAGTCATGATATTTTATTAAGGCATTAATCCAGCAATTATGTTTGTTGTTTTGTTTCTGCGTAACGTAATAAACATAATTGTAACCCTAGAATAATGATATTCTTAAACGTCCCTAGTCTAGTATTATTGTGGAGCGGGTTGCAATAATACATAATGACTAGCATATGTGGAGACTAATATGAGATATGTAGTCTACATATGGGTACAAGTTGGAGAACTTGTGTACTGGACCGACCCACCATGAGAACACTACATGGATCGTTATATGAGTGTCATAAGTGATTCTCATAGTGATCATGGTATATGTAGTCCTTCGACCTAAGATCATCAAGGTTCCCTACATGTGAGTCACATACTTTGATACTTTCCTTTGTTGCTCGTAACTGAGTGAACTTGAAGGAGGTCATTGGGTATGTCACATATCATGCGGAGGGATTTGTATGATCAAGATGGGATTTGTCCCTCCTATGTAACGGGAGTGATATCTTCGGGCCCCTTGATAGAGTGAGACTTAGAAAATGCATGGCCATGCTCGGATGAGTTGATATATGATATCAATGTCATCAGTTTAAGTTGGTCTACTCGGTAATCAAGAAACCAAAGATTGGGCTATACGAGAGTGACACATTCCATGTCTCGTGCTTAGTCTTGATATCTTGGACAAAGGGACAATGGCATATATCGGTGATGATCATAAAGGTTTAGTCGAATCATCGACAATCTTGTCACTTGGGTAGCAATGATGTGTTGCTAGACACCGCTCATTGCTTATGATCATAAATGTGATTTATGATCATTGCCAACGTGGTAAGAGCCTATTGGGTCGCACACATAGAGCTATTTGGATCATTAGAGTGCATGGGCTAATTATTTGGGTTATGGTTTCACTTTAATTTCATATTAATAATGGGCCCAAGAGTTGAGCCATTATTAAGCCCGAAATTAAAGCCTAATTGGATTAGGGCTTTGAAACCCATTAGGCCTGGAAGTTGAGTCTCACTATAAATACAACTTTTAAGTGAGAAATTCGCAGGTCTCCTTGCCCTAGCCTCCCAAAAGGACAGCCACACTCTTCTCTTGCAATTCCTTGGAGGACGCAAGCTAGCACTGCGTGCGCAAGAGAAACGCATCTGCCGGGACGTGGTGGAAGCGTGGTGATCCCGAGAGGCTCGTGTGGATACCATAGAGAGCCTGAACACGTCAACTGTTCAGGTTTGTGATTCGACTCTACAGTTGAGTGAGAGATCTCAACCGAAAATTAGGTATGAAATTTTCGAACACCCGGTTTACCCCGTTTCACTTGGATCCTGGAGGGTTTCGGTTAAATTCCGCTGCGCTGTTTGGCTCCCGAAACCCAACATTTCCATAAACAGTTAAATCATCCATGAAAACTTCAAGATATTTTTCAATCATGTCACTAAAAATACTCAGCATACATCTTCGAAATGCTGCTGGGGCATTGCAAAGTCCAAAAGGCATGCGTCTAAATGCAAAGGTTCCAAAAGAATATGTGAATGTGGTCTTTTCTTGGTCCTCAAGAGCTACTGGAATTTGATAATAACCTAAATAGCCATCAAGAAAGCAATAAAAAAGATGTCCTGCTACTCTTTCTAAAATTTGGTCTAAGAAAGGTAATAGAAAACGATCTTTTCTAGTGCCAAGATTTAATTTCCTATAATCAATGCACATTCTCCAACTAGATGGTATTCAAGTTGGTAAAGACTCACCTTTTTCATTTATCACCACTGTGATGCCTGACTTCTTTGGAACAACTTGGATTGGACTAACCCATTTACTGTCAGAGGTAGGGTAAATAATTCTCACATCAAATAATTTGAAAACTTCAGAACTTACTACCTCTTTCATGTGTGGATTGAGTCTTCTCTGATGTTGTTGACAAGATTTAGCATTATCCTCGAAATTTATTCTATGTGAACAAATTAAAAGATTAATGCCCTTTATGTCCTTTAATGTCCATCCAATTGCACTTTTATGCCTTTTAAGTAACTCAATCAACTTACCTTATTACTCGAATGTGAGAGTAGATGAAATTATCACCGGATAAGAAGAATTTTTCTCAAGAAATTCATACTTCAGTTCTTTGGGCAATGGCTTCAACTCTAGTGTAGGTATTTCATCTTGCTCTTCAACTTCAGGTTTTTCCAACTCCTTAATTTTTGGTTTCCAATGTGTATTTCCTTCTACCTGTGAAGAATCAAGTAATGCACATATGTTAGAAGTATCCTGATTCATTTGTATACTTGATTCAAATGAATTAACTAAACACATTTCAAGAGGATCGGAAATACTCCTTTCTTGAATATAGTTTTCTACAATTGCACCAATGATGCAGACATCTTCACTTTCATCTTCTTTTTCAGGAGGTTGCTTAAGTAAATTGAAAACATTTAGCTCCAATATCATATTTCCAAATGACAACTTCATCAATTCATTCCTGTAATTAATCAAAACATTAAATGTTGCTAAAAATGGACATCCCAAAATAACAGGTATTGAATTTTCAATTTCCACTAGTGATATGCCCAAAACAATAAAATCCACAGGATATATGAATTTATCGACTTGGACTAACACATCTTTAATGACTCCTCTAGGTGCTTTCACTGATCTGTCAACAAGCAAAAGAGTTACTTCGGTTGGTTTTAACTCACATAAATTTAGTTTTTGGTAAACTGAATATGGAAATAAGTTTACACTAGCCCCAAGATCAAGTAATGCTTACTTAATTTTATGTTCTCCAATAAAACACAAAATTGTTGGACAAGCAGGATCCTTGTATTTCAAAGCAGTGTTATTTTGAATAACAGAACTTACTTGTTTGGCCAAGAAGACTTTCTTTTTCACATTCAATTTTCTTTTAACGGTGCACAAATTTTTTAAGAATTTGGCATAAGAAGGTACCTATTTGATCGTAGCAAACAAAAGGATATTGATCTTTACCTGCTTGAAAAAAATCTAAAATTTTTACATTTTGATTCACCTTCTTATGAACAGTTAATGCCTGAGAAAATGGAGGTATTGGTGGAGATTCAATTTGTTCTTTGCTTGGTATAGGTTCAAACCCTTCTTTGCTCTTAGAAGTTGACTCATCATCTTCTTCACAAGGATCAGAAATGGATTTTTCAATAATCTTATCGTTACGGAGTGTAATGATTGACTTCACTTGATCCATAGTTTGACATTTGGGATTTGGTTGTAGTTGAGAAGGAAATTGCCCTTTCTCCTGAATGTTAAAAGCAAATGCAAATTTTTGCAAGAGTATCTTTTAAATCAATCATGGTTTAACTTGTTTGAGCATTGATGGACTCTTGCTTTTCAATTAATAAATGTAATGTTTCTTTAGGATTTTTCCTAAAAGGGGAAACATATGGTGCATTACCCTTGAGATTGTTGAAAATTTTGCTGGGTGTGCAAAGGTGATTGTGAAGGTTGAGCATGATTATCCTTTCTCTAACTGAAATTTGGGTGATTCCTCCAACCAGGATTGTAAGTTTGTGAGTATGAATTTTGGGTTAACATCTTGAAGTTGTTCAAAGCATTAACTTGTTCATTAAGACATTCTTTGAAAGAGGGCAAGATTGGGCAATTGCTAGTGGGATGGTCATTGGTCTCACAAATGTGACAAACAATTTCTTCAATGGATTTTAAATGACCAATTTTCTTTATTTCCAATATCTCAACCTTTCTAGCTAGGCATGCAAATTTTTCTTTAAACTCATTGTCTTTCTTAAGATGATATATACCTCCACTAAATGCAGGGAATTGAGTCTTACCTGGAGCCTCATAGGTACCAATGGTGTCCCAATTCTATGCATTCTCTGCTAGCATATCTAGATAATTCATTACCTCATCAGGATCTTTATCCTCAAATGTTCCATTACACATCATTTCTACCATTTGTCTTTCTCTAGGTGTCAAACCTTCGTAAAAATGTGAGACTAATCTCCAAGTTTTAAAACCATGGTGTGGGCATGTGTTAAGTAAATCCTTGTATCTATCTCAACACTGGTAAAAAGTTTCTCCTAGATTTTGCATGAAAATGGTGATTTGCCTTTTGAAAGAATTTATTCTGTGGGCAAGAATTTTTTTTTCAAAAATTATTGTTTCAATTCATCCCATGAGTTAACAAAACCTAACCTAAGATTTTGTAACCAAGTTTTAGCTTTATCTTTTAAATAAAAAGGAAAAAGCTTAAGCCTGATGGTGTCCACGCTACAGTTTAGGTTGTCATATGTGTAACAGACTTCCTCAAATTTCCTCAAATGCAAGTATCGATTCTCAGAATCAAAACCATGAAAAGTTGGTAAAATTTGAATAATACCTGGCTTGAACTTGAAGTTACATGCATCAGCAAGAAAATTTAAACATGATGGAGTCCTATTTCTTATGGGATTCATGTGTTCTCTAAGCGTCCTAGGCCTATCTCGGTCATTATGTAGAGAATAGTTATCTTCTTGTTTATTAATGTGTTCAGCCATATTTGAAGAAAACGAAGATTCTCTTACTAGTCTATCACTTGATGTACGTGACCAAGCTTTCAAAAAGGAAAAAAAATTAAAAGTAATAAGAACAAGAAAAACTAATATTAATAACAAAAAGAGATAGAAGGCTTAGCCTTCCATTCAACAACAATAATAAATAAAAAGAAAGTAAGATGAACAGAAAATAAAAAGGTAGGAGGATTAGCCGTCCATATGATGAAAAAAAAATTGAACAAAATAAAAAGGAATAAAAAGAAAAAAAAACTTTAACTTGTACTCTAATTTTACTTCCCCGACAACGGCGCCGAAAACTTGCTGCAATCTACTAGTTGTAATCCAAGTACAGGTTGTCGCAAGTAATAAAATCTCAGGAGACTGAGTGTCGAACCACAGGGAAGTGAATTAAGAAATACAAATTACAAATTTGTTAATAAGGAAATATTTTGGTGCAAGGTGTGAACAGGTGTTGATTAAAAACTCAAATTTAAATAAACAGCTAAGGTTAGGGGATCTAGATTTTGTATATTGGTTATGATTAATTTTAGCCTATTTTGCCACTCAACTAAGATCCACATATAGAGGAGGTCCCAATTGGGGAATTTAGTTAGCATTAGCTTTCATTGATCTTAAAACACCAACATTTGCTAATGGGTTCAAGTATCCATCACGCCAACATTTGTCTACACTAACTCAAGATTCCAATATAGCTGGCTTAACCATGTTCTACAAAGGGAATCAACCAGCTTTTGTGCCAATGATTTGACTATGATGAATTAAGATTACCACTTAATAATAAGGGAAGTTAAATAGACTAAGAAAGAAAATATCGTTAACGTTGTGATCCATTCAAATCAATCGTAACCTTTATACCAAAAGCTTCACCATTTCACCTTAATAAAAGAAAAATTAGTTAGTCATGATTAAGGTAAACAACATGTAGAAAGATGAAATAAACATGGATTGAATGATCAAAAGAAGAACAAGAAGAAGAATGAGAAAACACATGGACAGAGCTTCGGTATTGAAAACTAGAACAAAACTAAAGAAGAAAAGTTAAAGATGATACAAAAACATAAAGGAGGCCTAAGAAATGGCATGCCTTCACCCTACCCCCAAGGTGCCTATTTATAGAGTTTTGTGGGTGGGTGAAATGATAAAATGGAATAATACAAATCAACAATGGTGGGCTGCAAATTATTTTAATTTTTCAACCACTGTACACATCAAATCAGCTCTTCCTCAAAGCATGATATTTGTAGATCTCTTTTTTAGTTTCGAATCAATAGCTTGCTCATTCAAATCAGAGATCTGTAGCTCAAGTTATGATTTTTCCACCAAAACTGCTCTTTAGCATATGAATGAACGAATTGTCTCATCTATAATCAGATTTTGGCAATGAAAATGATCAAACTAGCTCACAGAATGAACCAGAGTTGAAGATCTATTTGTTGGCTTTTAGATGAATTTGGAATCACTCAGTTCTGACATCTACAACTCCAGATATGATTTTTCTCATGAATGAAGCCAAGTAATGATTTTACCTACCTAAAAAATAATTATTTAATATTAATGAAAAATGAAACGCGTATGAATAGTGAAATACGCATATGAATAGTAAGTCAGTGAATAGTAATCAATAACTAGTGATTTGATGAATAGTAATTCAGTGAATAGTAAAAAAAGTGTGAATAGTAACTCAATGGAAAAATGCTTAAAATAGAGTAATTAATCATACTCAAAGTGTATAATGATGATTTAAACCCTTAATAGCAATACACTTAAAAGTATTCATCAAAATGTTTTCCAACCGTTGACATCTATCACATGTTAACATAAAGGTATATGCATCCTTAAATGGAGATGGAAAAAAATAATCAATATGCAATACCATATTTGCCATCTTGGAGGCTCCAAAATGACCACCACATGGTGAAAAGTGACAATGGTGGAGAATATCCTTGGCTTCCTCATGTGATATGCATCTCATTATAATTTGATCAGCGCACTGGTGAAAGAAGAAAGGTTCATTCCAAAGGTAATGTTTGACATCGGCTTGAAACTTCTTCTTTTCTTGGTAGGACAAATTTGGAGGCAAAACTCCACAAGCTAGATAATTCACATAATCCACATACCATAGCAACTTATCCTCCACTTTGAATAGACTTTCATCTGGGAAGTGCTTTTGAATAAGTCTCTCTAAAAGTTGCTCTTGGCCTCCAATCTAGATAAGTGGTCGGCCACAAGATTCTCACATCCTTTCTTATCCTTCACCTCTAAACCAAACTCTTGTAGCAAGAGAATCCATCTTATAAGTCTTGGTTTGGCGTCCTTCTTGGTGAACAAATATCTAATTGCCGCATGATCGGTGTGAACCACAACTTTAGAACCCACAATGTAAGACCAAAATTTGTCAACCGCAAATACCACTGCCAAGAGCTCCTTCTTCGTTGTGGCATAATTTTGTTGAGCTCCATCCAAGGTCTTGCTAGTATAATAGATAACTTGAAATATCTTATCCTTTCTTTGACCAAGTACCGCTCCCACTGCGAAATCGCTAGCATCACACATGATTTCAAATGGCTTTTCCTAATTAGGCGATATCACCACCGACGCCCTCACTAATTTTTCCTTCAAGATCTTGAATGCTTCCAAGCAACTTTCATCAAATTGAAATGACACATCTTTCTCAAGCAAGTTGCACAAGGGCTTAAAAATCTTGGAAAATTCCTTAACAAATCTCTGGTAGAAAATCAACATGCCTTAAGAACTTCTAACCCCTTTCACATTGGAGGCTGGCAGCAATTTCTCAATGGCCACAATCTTGGCTCTATCCACTTTCATGCTCTCACAAGAAATTTTGTAACCAAGCACTGTACCAAAGCTAACCATGGAATGACACTTTTCCCAAGTCAAAGCCAAGTTGGTTTTTTCACATCTCTTCAAAACAAGAGCTAGATTATCCAAATATGCATCAAAAGAATCACTAAAGACCGAGAAGTCATCCATAAATACCTCCATGCATTTTTCGACCATGTCCGAAAAGGTGGCCATCATACATTGTTGAAAGATTGTTTACGCATTGCAAAGTCAGAATGGCATTCTTTGAAAGGCATTCTTCGAAAGGCATATGTACCCCAAGGACTAGTAAAAGTAGTCTTCTTTTGATCCTCTGATGCTATTGCAATTTGGTTATACCCCGAATAGCCATCGAAAAAACAATAAAACTCATGCTCGCCAATCTATCCAATATTTGATCGATAAAATAGAGAGGGAAGTGATATTTTCGGGTAGCCTTATTGAGCTTACTATAACCGAAACAAACCCTCCATTTAGTGACTAACCGAGTAGAAATCCATTCATTGTTGTTCTTTCCCACTACAATTGTTCCACCCTTTCTAGGCACCACTTGCACCAGGCTTACCCATTCGGAATCTGAGATTGGATAGACAATCCTGCCATTGATCAACTTCACAATCTCTTCTTTCACAATCTCCTTCATCTTGGGATTTAACCTCTTTTGAGCTTCAATAGAAGGTTTATAGCCATTTTCCATAAGAATCTTATGCATGCAAATTTCTGGGCTAATTCCCTTAATGTTGGAGATAGACCAAGCTATTGCCACTCTATGCTCCCTCAAGACTTGAATCAATTTCTCTTCCTCCAAAGTAGTCAATGCAGAAGAAATAATCACCGAAAGGGACCCTTTATTGCCAAGATAGACATACTTAAGATCTTTCGGTAATGGCCTCAACTCCAACTTAGGCTCATCCTTGAGATTACAAGATAAAAGTTGCTCTACACCTCTCATTTGAGCAAGAATCTTCCCACAAGAATCAAGGGTCACCAAGGTGCTCATCACTTCATATTCTTCCTCACCACATGGATTCCAACAAACAAGTGCCCTTCCGAATGAGTCATCAATAAGCAATAAATCCCTTATCTCTTTAATGTAATAATTGATCACATCAACCATAAAACACTTGGGCATCTCATCATCAATAGATTTCATGGCTTAAGCAAGATTAAAAATAATTTCCTCATCAATAGCCCTCAAAGTGACATTACCTTTTTTCACATCTATCATGCCTTCCCAGTAGCAAGGAATGGTCTCCCAAGTATGATTGGTATGTTTTGATCTTTTTCCATATCTAACACCGCAAAGTCTACCAGGAATATGAATTTACCGACCTTAACCAACAAATCCTTCCAAACACGTTTTGGAAATGTGAAGGATCTATCCACCAATTGGAGACAAATCAATGAAGGGTTCACCTCTCCAAGACCAAGGCTCCTACAAATAAATAATGGCATCAAGTTAATACTAGCTCCAAGATCACATAAAGCCTTGTCACAATGAAAAGAGCCATTGTCCAAAGGAATAGTGAAAGTCCTCAGGTCCTTGAGTTTTTTAGGCATCTTTCGTTGAATAATAGCACTTGCTTCATCAAAATGAGTTAATTGTCAAGAAACTTCCTCTTTTTAGTGATCAACTCCTTGAAGAACTTGGCATATGAAGGCATTTGATTTATCGCTTCCAAGAAGGGAATATTGATTTCCAATTTTTTGAATATTTGAAGAAACCTCATAAATTTAGTACCTTCCTTCTTGCGCTTAAACCTTTGGGGGTTATGAAAGAGTAGGAACATGCTTTAATGCTTCCTCTTAAATGGGCACATTTCTTGCCTCAACCTTTGAATGAGCTTCCTCACCACCTAGTGGTAACACTTGAACATCTTCAACACTTTCCGGTAAGATGGGTCCTTAAAGAAGGTAAACTTCTTGAGTAGGTGGCTCCTTGAGTTGTGTTACCACACTCCTCCCACTTCTTAGAGTTATAGCTTGACACTACTCCCTTGGGTTGACATCCGTATCACTAGGTATAAACTTCCTTTTTTGGAGTTATCACATGGAAGTAGCTAGTTGACCTATTTGTGTTTCCAAATTTTTAATGGACGCTTGGGTATTAGCTTGCATTGTCTTCATCTCCTCTTCCAATGCACAAATCTTTTATTTTGTCCACTAGTCATCCCCGTCACTTCATGCATGAACTCTCCCATCATTCCCTTCATAAAGTCCTTCAAAGAGGCATCCAATTCATTAGAGGTCTCACTTTGTGGTTGCATAGCACCTTTTGGATTTGAATAGGTGAACCCTTCGTGTTGATGATTCCTTAGGAAGAAGTTTCCTCCTCCTTGCTTGGGTGGATAAGGATTCCGATACCCTACAAAATTCACATCTTCTACTTTTTCCACATCCTCACTAGCCATAGCTTGTTGCATCTTCATTCTATCATGATTTTTTGCCAATTTGGACACTATGCTAGTGAGAACCAAGAGTTATGCTTGGAGGGAGGTATCCTTGTCAACCTCATACAAACCACCCCCTTTTTTTAAATCCCCTTTTCCACTAAGCTCAAGGCTCTTGGCCATGTTGTTTAACAATTCAAAGCATTCCTCCACATCTTTCAATAATAAGAAGCCACCAACGACGGCATCAACTTGCAATTAAGTATTTAAACTCAACCCATTATAAAAGAGATGAAGTTGGTGAGCTTGATCAATATCTTGAGTTGGGACCCTCTTTACCATCCTTTTGAAGCGTACCCAAGCCTCTGCAAATGACTCTCATTTATTTTGTCTAAAGGCCAACAACCCATTCTTAAACTCAAAGGCTTTTTGAAAGGGAAAAAATCTCCAAATGAATGCATCATATAACTCTTGCCATGTATGAATCGAGGTAGGCTCCAAATTCTTAAACCATTCTATAGCTTCATCCACAAGAGAAAAAGGGAAGTCTCATCCTTTTAACATCCTCACTCACTCCTTCCAAATCAAAAGTATCACACAAGCAAACAAACCTCTTGATGTAGTTGTTCAGATCTTCATTGAGAACGCCTCTAAATGGATGTGCCTCCACCAAATGGAGAACATGGCTAAGGATCATGAAGACTTGACCTCGAAGCAGCACCGGTCTTATGATGTTGTCATGATCCTCCACTCGTTGAGGACGGAAATAGTCAAGCACCGGTCTACCTCTCCTTCTTGCATGATTACCATTAGCCTCTCCTTGACCATTGTCCATTACTTCATCATTGTCATTATGGTCCATGGCATTGACACGCCTCTCCCTTCCAAGGTTCTTCATGTTATCTCCTTAATTTCCCTCCATATTGATGGAATCGGAAGCACTAGAGTCTTCTTCCTCAACAACCATGCTCCTCAAACGAAGCTTCCTTAAGCTCTTCTCGACCTTTGAATTAAGAGGTATCAAATGAGAGCAAGAGCTCCGAGTCATGCACTACAAGAACCTACAATGTAAAAGCAACGAAAATCTAAATGCAAGAAAAGAAAAAAAGAATGAACAAGTAGGATAGAATAACCAACAACTCAATATTCAAGGTATAAAAAAAAATCAAATCATTATCCCCAGCAATAGCACTAAAGACTTTGTTGTGAAACTAAGAGCTTCAAATTTATAATCCTCATTCACTCGCAAGTATACAGTGTTGTCGTGTACAAAAAGGGCAAATATGGGTATCGTCTCAAGAGATAGTGTGTTTTTACCAAGATTCAAATTTTAGCTGCTCAAACCACCTAAACTACAATGGAAAAGAAAGCAATTAAAACAAACTAGATTTAGGATTGATTATGTGAATTGTGTAAGAAGCGTATTGAGCTAGAGTAAATAAGGTTACAAACTAACTAATGCAATGTAAGATGTTAAGCGAAATGAATGCAAGGGTTACTAAAGGAAACTAAACTAAGATGCTATAAATGAGAAGACCATCTCCCTAAGATTCCATTCCTTTATTTGCTATCCAAGTTAATTGAAGCCCTAAGATATTCACCCCTTGTGTGGTGTAGAGGTTCAAAGTTCAAAAACCCCTTTTTCAAGACAAGTTTTTGCTCACTTAAGATTAAACGAGGCATTTTTCAATCTCATGTTTTAACCTAAGATGGATTAAGCTTTAACCCTATTTCAAACACCTAATGAATTCATAGATTACCTCTAATTTAATAAACCTATTATGCCCTATTCTTCTTTTCCATCCCCGTTTTTTCTTTCTCAAGAACAAAATGGGATTGTGATTTGTGTGAGATGGCCATTCAGCAAATAAACATTTGGCATAAGAATATGCAACACAACGAGATTCATAACCATAAAAAAACCTCAAATAACATTAAATAGCCAATAACAAAAGTTTCATCCTAAGGAGACACAAAGATTTACTCAAAATCCATGCTTTCTTCCCACATTAAACCGATAAACAAACAATCCATGAAAATGCACAAATAAAGAAAAGGAAGAGAATAAACCCAAGATGGTTCCTAGTGGCCTAAGTCTCCTTAGCTCATAGTGTCCTTCTTTAAGCCCCAACCTTCCTCCAATGGTGGTTCTCCCAAGAAGAAAAAGAAAAGAAGAGCATAAAAAATTCCATGATAGGCTCGTTTTTTCCTCTTGTTATTTATACCCAAGAGCTCTCCCTTTGGTTTGGTTAACTTTCCAACCTTAAAATGATAGAAACCACTCCTCCAAGGATAGCCCATCAGGTGGAAAGACTTGAGTGACCAGCAAAAAACGAGGTTCAGGGTAAAATAGGGGATGACTGGTGATGTGTCGCCAGTGAGTCAAGTTGGCGGCGATGCGTCACCGTATGAGGGAAAATGGCAGAGCGCTCGTAACGTTTGAGATGTGGTGGCACCGCCTCTTACTTCAGCTGGAATTCTTGCACACCCAAATTCCGTCTCGCTCGATCCTGCTCCAAACCGTCACAACTGCAATGTCCTCTCACCTGTAAAAAGCAAAGCAAAGGAAAAAAAACTAAGAAAAACAGGAAGAAATGGAAGAAATTAATGGTCAAAGTTGCCAAAAAGTCAACCACTTTGACTGCTAAATTATGCGCTTAACATTGGGGCCTGTGTGTGGTGTGATAAAACCTACAAACACTGACCCAAAATGCTCACTCTTACAGGCTTGTCATTTTCATTGCAAAAACAGGTCTCACATATCTCAAATATGATTTGAAAATTGTAATTAAGGTTCAAGGACAAATCAAAATTTTTAGCAGTAAGTCAAACTATTCTACCATTAAACAAATTTATGTAGTGTCTTAGGTAAAGCACTTCTAGGCAAAAGAAATAAGTAGTCTAAAAAAATACAACAATGCAAGCCATTCAAACTCTCAATTAGATAATGCCTACACAAGATACACAAGACCGCATGTGTATTTACTTGCAAATCACACGCTAATTTTTAGACATATTCTTTTCGAGAATCTGTAGCTTTGAACTGTCCAGAACCAAAGAATTATTTATCCATCCGATAGTAACTATAGCGCTCCCTTGACCGAAAATGTTGTTTTTGGGTAATAATCCCCTTACACAAGGTACCACTTTACTTCCCAACATAACACTACACACTTCACAAGTCATACAATAGTTCAAATAGTTCTAAAGTAGACTTAGTAGATCCTTCACTATGAAAACATGTAAATAATCCATAAATGCCTGCCCCAGATAAACCAAAACCGCAACTACAAAACAACAAGCTACTATTTCTGCTCTTCACCTAAAATGGTAAACACTGAAAAGGTTAGCCCATATGAACTTAATGAAGACTGGTCAGCAATCTCACCTTTCTTCTATATTACATGAATTATTCTCCTGAATTTACTTATCTTAGCTAACAAGTTGTATTTAAGGAAAATGATAATTCTAGGGATTTGACTTATAGAAACTTTGTAAATATATTAGGTGATAAGGGATCATTAGTGTATGTATTAGTGAATAAGAAATTTGAAACTGTTTCCATGTCAGTCCCTTTTTTACCTTAATTTTGATCATCTTTATTTCTTACTACTATTCCTATTCTTTGTTTTCTCATCATGGTATTAGAGCAGTGGTGACTTCTCCACTATTTCAATTTTTAGAAAGAAAGGTATGTATGCTCATTCAAGAATTGTGTTTAGGAAAAGGGCTTTCGGATGACTTTAAAATCTAAAAAAATCATACTCAAAGTTCTTATGCAAATCAAGCTTTTTAGCAGTAAGTCAAACCTTCAATCGAACTATTCTACTGTTAAACAAAATTTCTACAGTATCTTAGATAAAGCACTTCTAGGTAAAAGAAATCAATAGTCTAAAAAGATTTGCACAACATAAGCCACTTGAACTCTAAGTCGACAATGCCAACATAAAAAACACAAGAGCACATACATATTTACTTGGCAATCACACAAGAAGCTAAAGTTTGGATGATTTCCTAATGATTCAACATAGGTATCCTTTAGAGCTCATTCACACATACACATGTAATTCAAGCAAAAAGCTTTAATTACGATATTACAAATCATACTTGCCTACTAAATTCATAAAACACTTTTGACACATTTTATTCCACGAAACCAAACTGATATCTGAATTATCAACTAGGATGCTTGAGACGTTAAGAGATGTGTAAACCCGTGACCAAAGGCAAAGTTAAAAGACCCTGCGCTTGTGTTCCTAGGGAAGAACCTCGAATGATTATGTCCATTATTGGCTCGAGATAGGACGAATCTTAGTGAAAGTTATGGTAGAAAGATATAGTGAACTCAATCTCCCTACCAAGACACTTCATATAAGGTCTTCCACATGAAAATTATGGGGGGAAAGTTCCTTTTGTTACATGTTCCCTGTAATTTAAAAGATCCTTCATTAATGTACTTTAATGATCAAGCCATTACCAATAGGGCCCTTATGTAAGGCCTACATTTTCATCTTCAGTGGGTCTTGTTGCCTAATTGGCCAGAGCCCAATCGATTTTTTTCACATACATTATTCTTCTCCCTACATGCTCTCTTTGTATCCATACTTGATCTTGAAAATCATCACCCAACTCGAGAATTACAAATAACTTTTTGAAACCATCTTGTAATTTGGAAGAATTACTGTAACCTTGATTAAAGTTTCACAAAAACTTGCATATTTCAATTCAATCATCCCAAGCTTTCCATACTTCTTGAAATGACATGAATATTACCAAAGAAAATCACTATAGGATCAAGTTCTCATCTGGCCATATCGATAAATGCTTTGTAGTATTCAACTGATAGGCGATAAATGCTTTGTAGTATTCAATTGATAGGCATATAAACTTACCCATTCTAATTCATAGAACTTCCTAAATTAACTTAGGGTCCTTGATTTTTTATGATTTTTTTTATTATCATCCTTTCTTTAAAGTCATTATTCATGCATACTAAAGGTTAAAGATGAATGCAAGAATTTCAAAAGAAAAAACAATAACTTTTTTATTATTCATAAATCATAAGGGTACATGAGTATTTGGCTATGAAATAGAAATGGATAAAATAAATACAATCATAAAGTTTGAATAAAGTGAAAAGAACTTTCTCTTCAACGGCTTTAATCACCAGGTAGAAACTGAAGCTGAATAATCATGTCTACACTCCCTTCCCTTTTTCCAAAGACCGTAATCACCCTATAATCATTGTAATACTTCTTCAAAGAATTCGAGTTCACTGGCTTTGGTAGTTCTTGTCCATCCATCTTAGACAAAATTAAAGTTCCTCCTGAGAATGTCCTCTTACCATAGAAGGTCCATTATAATTAGGCATCTAATTCCTCCTTGCATCTTGTTGAATTGAAAAGACTTTCTTAAGCACAGAATTACCTTCAACAAATTGTCATGGGTAAAAGTTCTTATTGTATGCTTAAATCATCCTTTTCTAGAAAGGTTGTCTATGGCAAAGAATAGTCATTCTCTTCTTGTCATTGAGATTCAATTGTTCAAATTTTGTCTATACTCATTGTACTTGATTTAAATAAACATTGATTCATACTCTCAAAAAAGGAATTTCAACCTTTATGCACAACATTGCCTGCATATAATACACCAATGAAAAAAGTATTACTCTAGCAAAAGTAAGTATATAGGTTCTAGACAAATGTAAAGCAAAAAATAACATCTTATGTCAATCTTTGTAAGTGATTCGAGTGTTCTCAATGATCCTTTCATGTTTTTATTAACTACCTTTGCTATAGCATTCATCATGGGTTACAAAGGTGTTGAGTTATGATGTTGGATTGTAAATTTATGGCATAAGTCTTACATTATGTCATTGTTTACATTTGTGGCATTATTAGTGACAATACACATAAACAATCAGTATTGGTAAATGGTCTTCTTTTTAATGAATCAACAAACTACATTGACACTTTAATAGGACACTACTCCTACTTTGTAAAATAATCAAATGCAACTATCACTTTCATCCAGTAGGTAAAATAATCAACTACAACCAAAATGACTTGTGTTAATTTGAAACTTTGGGACAAATAGCTCTAATGGCATTAATCCCCAACATAGCAAATGCCCAAGGTATTGTTGTGACATTAGGAGGAGCATATGGTACTTTCATCTTATTTGCATAAATTTGTCATTTATGGCACTTCCTTTGATATTTAATACAATCATGTTCTAGTTTAAGCCAATAGCAACCTGCTATCATTCTTTGCTTTATCATCATGTGTCCAGTATTTTGTGCCCCGTAAATACCTTCATGAATTTCCCCCATGATCATTCTCACGTCATGCAAGTCAACGCAATGAAATAATACCATATCTAGACTTTTCTTACATGGCACCTTATTATTTAATAAAAACCCCATTGATAATCTTTGAAAAATATCTCTTATCATTATCAGAAAAACTAGGAGGATTATGCCCATTCCAGAAGATATTTATTGGCATCATAATACGAGGCCAAGGCCTCATGTCTTCCTGTGCTTTTACATTCATTCAATATGATGAAAAAGCCAACACCTTCATTTCAAGAATAGTAGTTTGCCCATGGCTATTTAGCTAATTATGGCAGCTAAAGTTGCAAAAGTATAACAAATTTGAATATCTACCCCTGGGACATAAAAAAACTTATCTTTCTAAACTATTTTATTAGATCTCGAATGACCTTTTATAAAGGATTAACTTTAAGTGTCAAATCTCCCATTCTCCTTTCAATTGGTATATTACTAAAGTAAAATCCCCATAAACTTAGAGATGTTGGACATTTATTTCCAAAGTCATTTTAACTCCCATTAAACATGCAATGTATTTTACAATGTTATTGGTACAAGGAAACAAAATTTTGGCTATAAGAGGATATTGTTTTCCTTGTAGGGAAACTAACAAAGCACCAATGCCATGACCCATAGCTTGAGATACCCTCATCAAATGTCAGTTTCCATGTTCTTTTCCATCCAGAAGGTCTAACTTGATCTCTATGATATCTGCTTTAAGAAAATCCATCTTCATGGTCTCATAATTTTCTAATGCTATATCTACAAATAATTAGCTATAGCACTTCCTTTGACCTTTTGTGTGACATACTAAATGTTATATTCTAATAAGAGCATTTTCCATTTTATAATTAATCTTGACAATGGTGGCTTCTCAAAAATGTATATGATACGATCTATCTTTGAAATCAACAAAAGTTGAATTATTAAGCATGTAATAATGCACACGACTTGCTACTTAAATAAGAAAACAACAAATCTTCTTTACAATAAAAAACATAGACCTAAAATAGCCTTCAAGAAAGAATATTGCACAAACAAGCACAAAATCAAAGGTTCTCCTTGTCGAAGCGGTACCAAGATAAGTGGATTAGATAGATATTGCTTTAGCTTCTTGAATTCTGCTTAGCATTCATCATTTAATTCTACTACGTAGTTCTTTTTTAAAGATTTGAACAATGGCTTATATTTAGCGGTTAACTGAGATATGAACTTGGCAATCTAACTAACTTTGTCCACATACTTACATACCTACTTTTGAGTCCAAGGAGGAATCACCCCTTGGATTGCCTTCACCCTATTGTATCAACTTGAATCCCCTCCTTACCCACCATGAAACCCAACAACTTGCTTGATGTAGCACGAAAAGTGCATTTAGCAAGAACTAACTTAAGTTAGTACTTATGAAGATTATTAAATAACTTCCTTGAACACCTCCAAATCCCCCTTAGTTATGTGAGATGTAGCTATCATCTTGTCAACATACACCTCAATCTATTTATGCATCATATCATGGAATGTGGAAACCATAGCTCTTTGATATATTGCCCCACATTATTTAACCTAAATGACATAACCTTATAGTAAATGGTTCCTTGAAAGTGATGAAAGATGTTTTCAAGATGTTATCTGGGTGCATTTTGATCTAATTGTACCCAAAGAAGCCATCAATGAAGGGAAAATATAAATTTGTCTATCAAAAGTATCAATATGGGGGAGTGGAAAATTGTCCTCCAAGACAGCATCATTTGTCAGTTGATAATCCTAACAGACATTAACTTCTACACTTTCTTTCTTTTCAACAGAAATTATCTTGATGATCCATTTTATGTATTCTGCCACTCTAAGAAATCAAACATCCTAAAGTTTTTTAATTTCAACCTTGACTCTTACAATCAATTAAGGTTTTAACCTTCACAAATTTTTGGCACACTGGCTTAGCCCCATTTTTTATTGGTATTTAATGCATTGTTGTCCTACCCAGGCCAATCATATCTTAACAACGCTAAGCAAACACATCAGCTCTTCCTTTTCCTTATAAGAAAACAAAGTACCATTTTTTACTTCTTTTATAGTTGGATTATCTCTAGAATTAATTTCTTCAAAAGGTTCTTGACTTGCCACCCTTTACTTTCATCCTATTTGATTAGTTCCAATGACCCAAGAGTTATTTGAAGATCATCATCACTAATTTAGCAATTTTTATGAGATTATTACAGCAACCCTTCCCCAAATGGGGTCATCCCAAGAAGAATAAAAAACCATAGTCCTGTTATAGTTCCTATAGCAACACTACCTTAAATGGGTTCCTTCTAGGACAACTATGGAACTATAGTTCTACTCTAGTTGCAGTTGGCTATTTAATTACTTTCCATTTAAAACCTTTCATGTATCTAGTTATTAAACTAATATGAACTATGCATGCAATTGTTTCGACTTAAATTTTATATTTAGAAAATAAATCAAAATGTTGTAATGGATCTTATAAAACATAAATTAAACACAAGTCAAAGCATAAAATGTAAGTGAAACAACTACAAATAATAATTGTGCACGTGTATTGTTAAACGAATAAAGATTATGCACATGCCTAAAAGCAACTAAAAACACTACTTGACCTAGATATATTGGAGGCTACCTACTATACATATATATACCAAAAGTAACTACTGAGATCCATGGTCCACTATGCCATTCCTTGTGTCATTAGCCTCTACAAGGCTACATGCAACTATAATTTATACAAATAACTTAACTAGTAAAGCTAGACTTAATAACATTTCTCTAGGTGGTTACCAACATGAAAAATACTAGCTCGACAACCCTCTATGGTTTTTGGCTCCTTACAGATGAAATATACATACAACACTATAAGGAGTATCTAGTAACAGATTCGGGTACCTGCAAAGAAAAACTTGAGGGCACACATATATACATAATACTCCCTCTGTCTCATAAAACCTGTCCTCTTTGATAATGCACATAAATTAATACTTTTCTAATTTTTACTTCTTTCTTTTAATATAAAACTATTAGTTTATTTATTTTTATATAAAGTACATATACTCTTCTAGAAAAAATTACCAACATTTGTACTTTTAATGGGCCCTACGTACTTTCACTCTTTAATTTTCTCAACTTTCTCTCCTTTCAATAAATGATATATATATAAAATAATAAAAAAGTTACCTTATTTGGAAAGATAAAAATGGGACAACTATTTTGAAACTGCCAAAAAAGGAATAGAGGGCAAATATTGTGAAACGGAGGGATTATATGAAGTCTACTACATGTGCTTGTAGTTTGAGGGCTAACATATGCACATATATTCAAGTCCCTTGGGACCATATCTTTTCCTAGTCCTCACATGAACACCACCCCATGCCTAATGAGTTATGGCCCACAACTCACTCCTAGTAAGCCTTTGGCCTGCTAACATCCTAGATAGCTAAGCTTACTTAATAACCTTTCTTTGATGTTGCACAAATGAATACAGTGGATGCTCTTTGCCTCAGTTCTATAGAACTCACTAGGTGTAGTAGGCTCTTGCATAATGCCTCAAGCCATTGGCTTACCTAGGCCATTATAGCACTAAGCCTCCACCCCATCAGGCACAATAGACAACCACTTAGTGCCTCAAGCTACAAGCTCGTCTAGGCCACTAAGGTGCTAAGCCTTGCCCATATATGGTGTACTAGCCTCCCACATACTACCTTGAGCCATAAGGCTCACCTAGGTCTCCAGTGTGCTAAGCCTCCACATCAATCCTACCCAAGATATACTAAGCCTTCACTTATGCCTCAAGTTTTAACTTGCCTAGGCTACAAGTGCACTAAGCTTTCACCGTAGGTGCTCCACTATCCAACATTACTTGGTTCACCCTATTATGGTAAAAATTATTATGAATGGACCCAACTTACTAAGTTCCTAAAAACACCAAATGTACTCCAAGGTTTCAAATTGGTATCTTGAGCTCCAAGGCTCACCTAGGCCACCAATAGTCATAAAACCCCGGTAACATGCTTAATGGCTCTCATTGTGGTCCTTGTGGTTTATGTATATCTCAATGTCTACTTTGGATCCTCAATTCCTTAATAAATTTGCCTAGCTCTGAGGAGAATCTTTGGAGTTCAAAGGTCCTACTAGGTTTCCCTACTTAGGGCTGCAATCTTGGTGCCTCGGATGCACCAAAGTGCTCTAAGGCTATGGCTTTGAGTTTCTGGTGTTGCAAACTTAGCTCCTCAAGCCCAACAACTGCACCTTCGCTTCATAGCCTCTTTAAGGGCTCCAAAAGCCACCTAAACTTGCATGTCACAGCCCACAAAAGCTCTAGATCAATAATACTACTACAATAAGTCCATTTCATGCTAAACTAACCAAGCAACAAGTGCCCAAATTCACTACACAAATACTTGATTACATTATTCCAACCATAAGTAATTCTCATCATAATCTATGTACAACTTTTAATCTACTTGAAATTATCAAAGAAGCAACTAAGATATGCATCGAATAAGTGTGTAAACTAAATCCCTACCACAATTGACACAAAGCTAGCACCATCAAGCACATCCAAGCAATTTGGGCTCCTCTAAAGAGGTTCCTATGGTTACAACAAAATCCAACATATAAGGCACCAATTCAAGCTCAACCAAGTTAGACTTAAACTCATTGAAGCTCAAGAAACCAAGAACAACAAAGAATTAACTAAAAAAAATGTATCTATGCTCCTCAGGCAAGAAAAATGCCATCCAATAGCTCATACACCAAAATTATGCAAAAACAAGCTTTTTCTTGCATTGGTGCCTCATGAGACTTTGATTCTTATCAAAAAATGATGAGAAATTGAAGATTTGGCTATAGCTTTTAAGGGGAGAGGGAAAGCTACTTTGGGAGGTTATGAATGATGAATAGTGCCCTCCTTACCTCCCAAATGGGTTTAAAAAGCCCCATTTACAATGTCTTCCACCAATTTGTTATTTTTATAAAAGAACTTTATTCTTAAATAGTAACACTAGCTTAGATAATTTTTTCCGACACTTTAGTTTTATGTCACTTAGGTCCAAAATAAGTACTTTGACCTTTAAAATCGAACCTATCAACTTGGGAACACTTAGGTGCCAAACCAACCTATGAACCATCCACATTTTAAACACATCCTTAACTTGCTAAATTGAACTAATTGATGCATTAATCTAGGAATTTTGACTTATTCAATAGGTCTTGCCCGACTGTTATAAGTCTATTACTTAGAGAACTATAACAATTATCAACGTTTATTTTTTCTTAGCATTTGCAGTTGTTGTAGAGAGTTTCAAGTTTGTATTAGCAACAAGGAAAAGAGAGAAGAAGAAAAGGAAGGGACAATAATAAGATGAATGTCGGATAAACTTCATTAATATTGTGCATAAGTCATAAATTCATTAAATAAAATGAAAATAACTAAAGAGTCCACCTGAGCAAAGACTATACCCTAAAAACCAAACTTATTTCTAAGAGTTTTTGACTATTGAATTACTTTAAGAAACTCTCAATTGTGATAGATAGCTCTACCACTTTCTAGAAATCTAGTGCATTACATCAATCAGAAGGTAGAAAGAGATCTTGATCTTTAAACACATCACCAGTTACTAATTGGATGGATAAAACTAAAATAGACATTCTAATATCAATGATCAAGGTGACTCTTATTATCACCTCTTGGAACAAATCCTATACTCGTAAAAGATTCGGCTAGGTTAAGGATGATAAAATCTTCATCATTTGGAGTATGCACCACTAAACGGCCAATTTTCTTTTCTTATTATTATTATTATTATTATTTTGCAACCATTCTCAAATTATCTTGTTTAGTTGACTTGAAATCGAAGCCAAACCTTCCTTCATTGATAGGGACTTCTAATGGCTAGAAATCTTTAGAGAGATTAGTCCCAAACCTAATCCCATATTTTATTCTCCATTTGGCATAAGCTTGGACACCATTTAGCTTGCATAAGGGATACATGGGATAGGCATTGATGCCCATTCACTAATGTTCATGGAATTTGGTAACCTTAAATTATGTGAATAAGCAATCAAATGCATCTTTGTTTGCTTCCACATATTAAGCATATGAGAGCATAGATAAAAAAAAAATCTTCTTCAATAAAAATAGTTACAAGCTTCTTTTTTAACGCAAAGATGAGGGAACAACTATAGCCATGTGTATTTATGGCCTTCCTAGAAAGCAACTACGAGCAAGCTTGTTATCCTCACTTGAAATGCTAAATTAAAAATGAAGGGACCAATTGGTATTGGTGCCTCAATGTCCCTTATAACTTATTTTTTTTGTCCCATAAAAGGCTTAACCAATAATATAGTTATTATTTACATACTACGGATCAACTTTCAGCTTGTGAAGAGTCTCTAGATGCATTATATTAAGTTTTGAAGTGATTTAAAAAAAATTTTGAATTATTGTTGATGAGAACTCTAGATCCAATCGTTATGCTTAGTTAAGATGTGCATAGCCTTTGAGTGCCCTCTTCCTTCTTTGTGTATCTCATCATCTGTAAAGGTAATCAAATTTTTAGATATGATATTGTTAACCAAGTGATTAAATGTACTCAAGGGAGTACCATATAAAACATAAGCCTTATTTGGCACCTTGATGAAGGCATTTCTATAAGCATCAGAATTCAAAAGTAATGATAGTATTGATATTTTTCTGGGAGACAATTCAATTGTTGCACAATGCTATACTCACTTTGCTTTATAAGCTTGAGAAATTCAAATATTTATTCCTCAGTCACAAACCTAGGTGTCATATTTTCCTCGATTAATCCCATGATGATGGGTACAAATTTTAAGTCCAAAATGTTTCTCACATTTTGGGACTTACTTCAATGACCATGCAAATAGCATTAACCACTCCTCATTATGGCCCCCACTTTTGGTGTATTTGATTATATGTTGGAGCTATAATCTTATATCAATTGCATTACCTTATTCGACTAATAAGAAAATAAAGTCGGAACTTGAATCCTTAATGGTTTAATTGTAGGCCCACTAATTAGTATTATAAAGGCCTAAGCCTAGTTGTATGATCTTCCTCTTTGATAATGGTATTTGCATTCACCTCATTGTCCTAGTTGAAAACTGTAAGTTGTGAAGAATCTATAAATTTTTTCAAGTTTTCTTAAAATTGTAGATAAATTTGGATAAAGTGTCCTTCACTATTGTTAAGAGAACATCACATTCCATCCTTGATGACAATGAAGGTTCGTTCGCTATAAATCTTTCCTTTACGCTCTAAGAGAAAAAATTTAAAAGGAGTTTTGATTTCATCCACTATCCTTTTTAGATGAGTAACCTATTCAATCATGTTTGCATGTCCTTCTTAATGTGATGGTAATCGGTTATTAGTACACTTGCCTCATTAGAAAAAATTCAACCACTTTGTATCCATCAATTGTTGAACCATACACTTCAATCCAATGCAATTTTCCAAGTTATGTCCTATGGCATCATCATTATGGGCAAGTGATATTTGGACCATGTCGTCTAAAGGATGATGGCTTCACTGGCTTAGTTAGAATTGGATAAATAAGCACATTATTAATAAACTTAGGATAAAGCTCTAAAAATGTCATTGAAATTAGAGTGAATGTCTTATTTTGTATTGGTAAAGTTGTTGGTGTAGGCATTGTGGGCATTTGTTAAGTTGAGATCTTGTTGATTTGACAGTCAGATGACATAGGCATGGTTCAGTTGCTAAAGCTCTAACAATTTATGTTCTTCTTCCTTTTCCCACATTTTGGACATCCTCTTCCTTCCTCCTTAAGGGTCCTCTCTTTCTATTTTTTGAGAAAGAATTAACTATCTTAGCTATCTTAACACCATGCTCAATGTGCTTCCCAAATAAGAGAGCATCAAATAAGTTATTTATGTTATTACAAATAAGCATGTTACAGAATTTTTCCTTCAATGTTTGAATGAACAAATTGACAATCTTCCTCTTCATCATAGGGGGATGAACTTGTGCCATTAAATCTGCTATCTTTGAGCATATTCTATGAATGTATCTTGCATTTTTTTTCAAAAATTTGAAAAAATTTCTTACTAGGAACCAAATGCACAACATGTTTGTAATTATTAATAAATGCATGACTCTAAGTCTTGATATTTTTAGGACCTTGACTAAGATATCATTGTAATGCTGACCTGGTCAGACTTTTTTGGGAAAAAGCCATCTAGATTTTCTCATCCTTAATAAGGGATTGAATCTTGCTTAAGAAATGTGTAATGTGTATGATGATACATGTTATCCCATCAAATTTTAAAAAAATCAGGAACTTTGAAATTTGAGGAATTACTACATTCGGAGCCTAACAAAGATCCTCCACCAAGAGTGATCCAAACATAATGCCACCTTCAATGACTAGAAGTCACTTTTCTATGATTTCAAGTTTTTTTTTCTGTTTTTCCTTTTTGTGTGATGGCTTCTTCTCTTTGTAGGTTAAATTGTTCCTAAAATGGATAGCATTAGATGTTTTAGGACCTTAGAACACCTTTTATTAAACTTAAGTTAAATAAACCCATGAGGATAGACAAGTTCTTCAGTCTCTTTTATGCTAGCTTGTATGGACTTTTCTTTTAATGCTTCCAAGGTTTGATTGAGCTATTCATACATGCAATAAATCTTAGTCTTGAGATCAGTAATTCATCCTTTAACTTGCTCTGCTATGACTCTTGCTTGAAGATGTGTGGATACCAATGTTGAGTACCAATTTTTATCCTTTAAATCATTTTATTAGATTTTAGATGCATGTGAATGATTGAATGCATGGATGCATAGATATTCTAAGAACTCAATGAAAGAAGAATAACCATGGAAATTCTTGACAATCTAAAAATTCTAAAAATGGCATTTGAATTGCTCTATTATAAGAGTTGATCTTAAATTAAAATTCTTAAAAAATGGCCTAATCAATAATATTGCTTTCTAGCCTTGGTGATGGACTCCGTCATCCTTTGAACAATTGGTGAGAAAGTAGGTCAGCTTAACTTTTCTACCTCTTTGTCATCTCCTACTTTTTGGGCATGATCTTTCTAACTTTGGCAACAAAAGCTTCAACTTGATCGAAAAAAATTTTGTATTCACCTTCCCAGTATTTTGGCCTCATCTTTTTTTTTATTAGTCTCTTCAATGAGTTGGGAAGTAACTTGTTATTGTTGGTCAATTTTCTCCTTCAAGGGACATTTATTGAGTCGTTGAATGTCAATGAACATTCTTTTGATCTTTTTTTTTTCTTCTTCCTTTAGCTCCTTCTTAAGTTCCTTCTTAGCATCCATGGGTAGCATTGTTTCTTTTTTTCTGTTGTTTCTCCACTCATGGGATTTGGTGGGAGTAATGATTGCTCCATACTTAAGCACATAAAGTCCTTTTTATGCAATTGAGATACCCAATGTGTACTTCTTCACCACTAGATCTTCATGTGAGAACTCAAGCTTATCCAAATTATGAGTCATGGCGATCACTTACATTGATTCTAATTGTATTCACACTAGCATTAGTGGCATAACTTGTACCTTTTATATTCTAATAAAAGGAACCCATGGGCAATTACCCCAACAATAAACAATAAGAATAAAAGTAGACTAATGAGCTCTTCATTTTATTTGTGGCTTAATGAGGTTCGTGAATAGTTTATTTATCCCTTTTTTACCATCTTGTTGTATGCATTCGCTCTACAGAAAAGATTCAATAACGACAAAATCCCTCAAGAAGTGATTCCTAAAATTCCTTTTAGAACATGGGAGATGACTCTTGATCTATATACTGAGTAAGAATATCCAATAAATTTTCCACCATTTTGTCAAAAAAATTTCAATGATTTAATGGTCTCAACATTACTTGTGACTTGAAAACTTGACCAAGAATGGAAATTATGCCTCTGTCAATAAAGGCAAGGATTTTTGGAAAAATTACCATCCTATACATCAAAAGTGTGAAGGCCTTATGCTTTTCATCCTTATATGGAAGAGTATGAATTAGTTAATTCATATCATTTTAACCCATGTATTTAAAATGACCTTCTATTGAGAATTTGGATCAGAGAGTGATGGTTGGAATTCCTAATAGTTGAGCTAAAACACAATGAAGCTCAACTCTCTTGTCATGTTGATAAGTCTCCACGAGGATACTCAGATGGTCAACCTAAAAGTTTTTCATACTCCCCTATGATAGGAATAAAATCCATTTTCTTGAAAACATCGGTGCATTTCAATATTTTATAAAACCATTAACAAGAGATGCATTTGTGGCAACCTTGAGGAAGCAAGCAATATGGCCAAAGACAGATATGAAATATTACTGATCCTTTAAGCTACAACTATTGCAAATCTTGAACAATTCAGGTACATTAATTTGATTTACACAAATTAACACTTGGTCCTTGAGGTACACATGGCTACGTAGTATAAGACAATCTTTGTTGAGTAGTTAGGCCATTTCAGAAATTTCCATTGCCTCGGGCTGGATTTTGACTATCATGGCATTCCAAGACTCATAATGGGCAATGGGAAGGTACTCAAGAATATCCATGATAATAATGCTTTGATCGAGTACGTATCTTAATGAGTGACATTCATATGCGATCAACAAAGCAATAAAGAAATATAATATTAGTTCCAAATAGTACATATAGAGCCATAAAGTAAGAAATAACAAGCATATGAGCGAGGAAATACAATATGCATGCCCATTAGGGATGAGCAAAATTTTGGTTATACTCTAAATAAATGAATAATAAAGAAACATTTCAGTTTTTGGTTAACATAATATATGAGATTTCGGTTTTTAGTTATAACTAAAAAATGATAAATAAGTTTGGTTTGGTTATCAATTTTCTTCAAAAAATTAGTCATAAAAAAAACTAATTCTGAATCTCATTCTTAGGGATGACATAATTCTCTCAACTTAGCCTCAGTTTTCTCAAACTCTCATCTTGTTTTTTCTGCTCAACCTCAGCCTTCAGACTCTCAATCTCAACTCTCATGTAGACGTAGTCACCCTTACTCTCTCATTCTATGTATGACTCTCTCTCAGCTAACCCTTTTTATTCAAGGCTTACTTTTTTTAACTTAAGGTTCTCCACTCATTTTTGTTTTCTTCTTAACAGATTTTTGTGAGATCTGAGGGCTAGATAGAGAAGAAAATAGTAAGTGCTCAAAATTTTCAAATATATGAATTTTTCAACTAGAAGCAAAATGCTGACTAGTTTTGGCCAAGTTGAGTATTAGGTTACTCAGGTATTGACGAAGAGTAGATGTATTTGCAATTTGCGATTATAGAGATACCAAGCTATAACAATGTGTTTTATAAATCACCACCAATTTGTTTACACCTAGTTGATTAAGCACCTTGTAATGGTCTACAAGAGATTAAGGCATTTTGGACTTTGGAGTAACATTATGCTAAAGGTTTTGAAGCACGATCATGCTAAAAAAGCTTTATTTTAGTGCCCAAAAATTGGCATCTTACTTGGTTTTAATTTTTTTTGCTTGTTTTCAAGCATTTTAGTTAATTTACCAAGCCATGGATCCTATCAAATCATCAGGATACAGATCTTTGATTATTATTTGACTTTATTTTTTATATTTAAATTATATTTAAAAACTATGAATTCTATTGGACCACCTAAATATGGATCTTAAAATTTAGTCTGGTTTTATTTATTTTCCTTTTGAATATGAATAATTGTCCAAATCGTAGATCCTATTAGATCATTGGATGTGGATATTTAAATTTATCTCAAATCATTGCCTAAATTCATCTTATGATTTTACTAAACCAACATGGAATTGAATTTTCTACTGTGGTTTTTAAGATGCATTATGATGATTAAATGAAAGTTAAAATAATGTAAAAAAATAAAAACAAAAATTACCATCCTAAACCTATATTTCTATGTGATGTTAGGAATTTAATTGATCATACCCAAACAAACAATAAACAAAGAACCAGCAGAAAAAGATTTTTTTTTTTTTAAAAAAAAGTGTTGTTAGTGACTAATATGCAAAACAAAGAAGGTTTAGGGACTCAATTAAAGAAAGGAAAAGCTACGGTGGTGTTTGGAAGTGGAAAATAGTTTTCATTTTTCCTTTTCTGCTTTTAGTTTTCATTTTCCATGTACAGTTTTCTTAAATGTTTTCAGAAAACATGTTTAGTTATTTCTACAAGAAAACAATTTTCTGGACATGAAAAATCAAAAAACATGTTTATTTGAGAAAATTTTGTTCATAACAAAATTCTATATGTTTACGTTGATAAAACATTCAAATGCAATGCTCATATAAAAGAAAAAAAAACATGTTCATCTAATAAACAAAACTATCTTAGTCATAATATTTTTCAATGTATACTACAGTTCTAACAAGAATAGTATAATAGCAAATATGACTAAATACACTAAAGTCAATACCTATGAAATTTGCCAATGTAAAAATAGATAAACATGCTTGCAGCCAGATTTGCGATGTCTTGAAGTTTTTCTTATCTTGCCACAATAGAGGAAAAAAGAACAATAAACAAAATAGTAAGGGGTAGCAGAAAAAATACCTTAAATAACATAATTATTTATGAATTAATGTCACTACAATTACAAGTAGACCAGAAAATCACCCTAGACCTAACACATACATCACAACTACACAAGTCTAGTCCTTACACACACACTTCAAATACTAACAAAAACTTGCTAACACGGTTATAAAAGAAGTTTAAACTATAGAGCAAAAAGTCAATCCCTTACTTCCCAATGCAGCAGTAAATGAAAGTACAGTGTAATTTGGTTCTAAAATGCATTTTCGTAGATGATATCACCATCCTAACTGAAAAATGCAACCGTTAACAAGTCACAAGTCCTTAAAATATGTTAATTTAATAGGAGAAATCAGTCCAACTTACCTAAAACAAGAATTGACCTTTGGAACAAAAAGTTTGTCAAATTGCTACAAAAAACAAGTCAAAGTTTTTGTTTTCGGTCACTTGTTCAAAAGTGTTCTTTCCCTTCACTAACCCACCAAATCAAAGAATTTTAGTGAAGAAATAAAACTTGAAGAAAAGGGTAAACCAGCAATTTAACTTCAAATCAAAATTTGGTTACTCAAACCCTTAAAACCAGTCCTAAACCTGCAAAAAACAGAATCACTATGTTTTCCACTATAAGCTTACTCTTATACTACAGGAATAGCTCAAACATGTCTTAATCAAGCAATAACTGCAAATGCCAACAATTCAGAAAAAATCAACAATACTAAACCAAAAATACCTTGAAAAAATGTTGCCATATTTCCTCTGAAGCATGCACAATGTTAAAATCAACATCCCAAGTGACTCTAATGTGTTCTAGCAGTTGCATGAACTAACGAGTTTTACTTCGAAGTTGATGATATTTTGCTTTCAACTTGTCACCACCATAACTCACTCCAATAGCTGCAAACATGTCCTTGTTTATGGCTTCCCACTCACTTGGCTTAAAAATAGGAGTCTTTTCTGGGTGATTGACAACTTTCTCGTACAAATTGAAGGAAGGAGAATTCATTTTTTTCATACCACTCTTTCTTATCATCTATCTCTTTGATGTTCCGAGCCATCTATTGCAGAAAAAAAAAAAAGAAAATACAACAATATCGCACGGTTGTTCACACGAAAACAAAGAAACAATGCAACAGATACGTGGAAAAGATACAACAATGTTGGTCATGCTAATAAAACTACTACATTTACAAGACTATTCACAAAGAAACAGAGAAAAAAAGCAATCATTTCTCAAATGCAATCTTAGCTAACCAATAGAAGAAGCTAACCACTTAAGCACAACCAAAAGGAACAAATCATTCTACTTTACCACAATATCGCTACTCCAAGTATGTAGCAGAACTAATTTTGGTTTCCTTTTCCTTTCATAATTACAACGATTCAAATTAAGACCATCTTATGCATCCTATCCTATCCTATACAAGGCTTCTTATGGATCGCATGTGTTTTCTTCTTGATTATAATTTAACTTGGTATAAATCATGTTTATAGTGGAGTGGCAATGAAACCATTAAAATTCTGCCACCAGTCACTAGCAATCACTAGAATTTCTCAATTTATTCAACCACAAAGTCAAGACGCCAATCACTCTCTTAATCTCCTACATCTCTCACAAGTTACTACTTCTATGCTCTTGTTGTATGATATATGCATCAGATGTTACCATATATGCTTCATTGATATGAGAATTTTCTTGTCTTTTTTGCCATCATTATTGTTCTGATATATTAATCTATGAAGATGAGATAATATTTGTGTCTATTTCTCTAAATCAAGTGCTTCCTCTCATCACAGGCAACCATAATAGAAATAATAAATAGATCAAGCACCTGCTAGCTAGATTACATTATTCCTAGTTTATAGATTATTTTACCATACTTCCTTTATCTAGGTAAGAGTTAATCCAATCAAGTGGAAAGGAAAATTAACCAGTATGGTCTGCATAATGGTGATTGAAGATGAAGGCCAAGAAAAAAGGAAAGACCTAAAAATGGGTAAGATTACTAGTGAGTACCTGGATATATTCGATTAAACAAGTTGTGGCACCTACCCTTGTCTCTTACCTTATCTTAGATCAAACAGTTGAGCACCCAATCACCTTGAAAATGAAAATCCAAAGAAAGATTACAGTCCAGAAAATGAGATCGAGAAGAGGATAGGTGAAAGATAGAGAAAGAGACACAAAGAAACAGACATAGAGAGATAGACAAAGATATTGTACCGGAGGAGAAAGTCGAAGGCGACGAGAAGGAGGAAGCCGATTTTGAGACGAAGCAAGAGCGAGCCTGATGGATTTCTAGTTTTCAAGAAAATAGAAAACTACTTAAACCAAGTTTTCTAATTCTTACTAACATAGAAAATTGTTTTCTAGGAAAACTGAAAAAGAAAATTATTTAACTAAACACATTTTCTTTTCATTTTCTAATTTTCAAAAAAAATTCTAGAAAAATTAGAAAATTCTCTACAACTAAATAGGGCCTACGTTTTTTTTATGACTAGAAGGTTAGGTTTTGGGACTAATGACAATGGCAACCTCCAAAAGGGGTAATGATGCATAGTGATATTAATGGTGGCGAATCGATACAGGGTACAACAGGAAAGGGACGTGTGTTGCGTAATCTTATTCTTCTCCTCGATATGGCATCACTGGTAGCTGGTGATGCCTAAGAGTGATGATGTAGGATGAGACGAGGCAATAGTAGCCGGCTGGGGCAACAGCACCAGTGAGATTTATGGCTGGAGGCGGTGGTGATATGCAGAGGGTTATGGCAGCAGAGATAAAACTTTAGGGCTCTTGGGGACAGTAGCAAAAAAATCAAGTGACTGTGGCTGCTGTTTAGCGATGTTAGCTTAGACGCCTAGGGTTTCAATTTTCTTGCCTTTAACGCATCCTTGAACCCAAGAAAACATTTAATGCACAAATCAACACATCTAGTGCACAAATATCTCTGAAATTGGGTACATTTCATTTGTGGTCCCTAACCTTTATGCGTTGTCCTAAACAGGTCCTCAACCTTCATTTTGTCCTCTTAAAGTCCCTAACCTGTCGATTTTTGTCCCAGTTATAGTCCTTCTGTCATTTTCATGGTCAACTTTGATGGAAATTTTGTGAAAATTGATAAAATTGGTTCAACATTTTCTTATTCTCACTTAAATCACCCTCAACCTAACAAATTACCACTGCAACCACCATCTCCATCTCTCTCCCTCATTTGCTTAGAGATAACGATATTAATGACCTTGAGTGACAAAGTAAATGGAATCAGTGTCCCAATGGTCAGGCACAACAAACGAGTTAGGGCTTGCTTCAAGAATCGCAATTCTGTAATTCTCGATCCCTTGAAGAAGCCTAGACTTGTCGGTGAATTTTCCAAGCATGTCCACTTTGCCTTGCTCTATTTTCACTCTGGTTCTGAAATGCTGATCCTAAAAAACATAAGGGTTTTCTCCTTCTTCCTGTTCCTCTTCCTCCTCGATACCGCGCCGGGGATGCTAGCTCCCTTCGCCTTCTCCCCCGTGTTCCCCCCACCGTTGCTGGCACCGGAAGCGGGAGAGCTCGTGCTCTTAGAATCTACCAACGTACTTCTTGCACTGTTCCCGGCACTAGCCGAGACTCTTCTGAGCATCCACTTCAAGGGGCATAGATTCATTGCCCCAGCCCCGTTCTTCTTCTCATTCTCGCTCCTCCTTTTCTCTATAGTATTCTTCGCATTTATGAATGTAGACTTCTTTATTGTGCTCATCGACATGTCGCTGGGCTCTGCACTGGTGCTTGCATTGCTTCAGCTCTGGGTCTTTTGTGGCAGAGATTGTGTAGAGAAGTAGGATGGAGAAGAAGATAAAAGTCAAAGAAAACCTGGCCATTTTCAATGTCTCTGAGAGATGGAAATGGTGGTTGAAGTGGTAATTTGCTAGGTTGAGGGTGAGTTGAGAGAGAATAAGAAAATGTTGGACGAATTTCATCAATTTTCACAGAATTTCCATCAAAGTTAACCATGAAAATGACAGAATAACTATAACTGGGACAAAAATCGACAGGTTAGAGACTTTAAGAGGACAAAATGAAGGTTAAAAACCTGTTTAGAACAACGCATAAAGGTTAGGGACCACAAATGAAATTTATCCCTCTAGAATCTTAGAAAATATTATAATGACATATTTAGTCCAGAACTTTCCCCTAACTCTTAGCTTAGCACAAACCATAGAGTCTTCAATTGAGGTCAGAACTTACATAAATTTTTTATTGAGCCCAAAAGTTTGAAAGATAGGCTTTATTGGGCTAAAATTTTGTAAAATTGTCAGATCTGCCTCAAACTTTTAAAAGTTGACAGTTTTCTCCCAAATTTGATATTTTTAACTATAATTGTTTTTTAAATATACACTTTGTCCCCAAACTATCTCATTTTTCCTTAAATGACTCTTACAAAATAAAATTACTCATACTAACTTTCTCAAACCTAAAATTAATTCCGATAAAATTGGGTACCGATTCATCTTCCCATCTCTAAAGCCTAGCAATCCGTGAAACATTCCTTTTCTTTCTTTATATACTTTTTTTTTCTGATGGGGAGCTTTTAATTCAGCTTTGTCAAACTACCAGCCAAAGGAGAAATTGAAACCCTCGTGAAGTCTCTTTAGCGACCTCTTGAGGTGCGCTCGGTGTGGCACATTGTGAAGAAGCCTTTGCGTGTATTTGTGCGGACGCGAATCATGGGCACGTACCAACAAAACCAATCAATAAGCCAAAACAAAAGGAAAAAGCCAAAAGGGAGAAGAGTCATCTTTTTAAAAATAAATTAGCAAAAAGAAAAAAAAAAACAAGAGTCGCTTGATTTAGTGAAAGTCTTCCTGGACTACCTTTTAAATTAAGGATATGATATGCTCACAGTCGGTCATAAGAATAAATGTACGTATGAATACAGCTTAATGAGTGAGCTCCACTTATAACTGATGATAACGATTGTGTCGTTAATCTAATTAACATGCAGATCACTATATCACATATCAAGTCAGGGGCTAAATTCAAATTTATATAAAAAATTACTTTTAATTGTGATTAATGGGCGAGTTTGCATTGAAATATCTGTTGTATTCATTTTTTGTCACATTCGGAGTAAGAAAAAAAAAATTGATGATAGACAACTGACAGTGCCATGAAACAAATTAATTAAATACTTTTAACCGAAGTATTAGATCCAATAACAGGGAAAATAAAAAGAACACTTTTGCTCTTAATTTTCAGGTTGTCTCTTGTTATTTCCTTTCAATTTTTTTTATTTAAAAATATGTGTCGTATAGGAGATTAACATTTTGGTTCATTGGCAATTTGTTAAGTGGTCTAATTAATGGTAAGAATTATTGAGAATAGATTAGCGAATGTGGCCTCATTTGACCAAAATGGCAGCAAAAAGAGATCCGATTTTGTCCTGTGGACGAAAACCAGTCGTCAGAAAAATTTAAAGATGTTGTTTATGGGTTCAGAGTAAGATACACGATAGTTTCAATAATGGCGTTTAAATAAAATCCTACTTTTTCAAAATATTTAAGTTAGTGAGATTTTTAAAAATAAGTTATTAGTTATTATTCTTATATCATTTAAACCTCTAAACTTTAATAAATTAATCAAAATATATTTTTTAGAAAATGTAACTATTTTTTGTTTAAGGAAAAAAATTCATACAAATTAATTACTTTATAAAAAATATTACTCAAGTAATTATTAAAAAAAGTATTAGCTTTAAAATTTTATTAGTTCTAGACAAAAAAGAAGTAAAAATGTCGAAAAAAGACGGTGTTGAGTGTCCCAAAGTTCTACATATTCGATATTTTAATATTAATGCATCAGAGTTAGTACACAGTATAGTTATAGTTAGTGTCGGATGACAAGGATTTACATGTTGAACAAACGTTTTATGATTTGAGGACCAAGGATAAAAAGGATGGGACAATTCGTGCTATATTTATATTTATTTATTATGTTCTCATTTCACTTAATTGTAAGTTATATGGGTACAGATTAAGGCCAATTCATTTTATCTTAAGGCAATTTGATACAAAAATAATTTATTTTTATTTTCACATTTCTTTTTGTGGAACAAATATTTTTTTAAAACTAGTATTATATGCCTGTAATAATTCATTTTATAATTTTTATAATCTTATTAAATTTTTCTTTTTTAATGTCAAAAAATAGAAAAATTTATAAAATTTAATAACATAATAAAAATTTATTTTTAAATAGATTATTACATCCACATAATATTAACTTTCAAATAAAGTTGGTCCTATACCAAAAATGTAAAGTTTAAGTTTTAAAAAATAAGGAGAATAATGTGTAGATCACGCCAAACTACAGGTTTTTTTGTCAAAATGAAATTGAAAAGATGGCAAACAGAAACGAAAAACAAAACCAAACTGATATTCTCGAAAAGCCTAATTGTTTAAATTTTAAATTATGATACTGATTTAAATTATTTTAAATTTTGATACTAATGACAAACATAATTGTCAAACAGAATTGTATCTTTGCTGCCGGACAAGGCTGTTTGGTTGGGGGGGAAGAAAATAACATAAACTATTGCTGGTGGCCAGTCCAATTCAATGGCCACCTTGTCAGAAAAAGCGTGTCCATGCAATTCACAATAGGCAGTGCAATCAATGACGAAAATGCAGCACAAATTGTTTGGTTTTTTCTCCTTCATAAGTATTTATTGCTTAAGTTTATTTTTTAATTCTTCCTCCATTTTTCAACTTCTTTCAGACATTTTTAGTAGATAAAATGCCAAAAAACTCACCATACTTATATATTTTGACTCTATTGTCCACTATAATTTTGAAAGTTTCCAATTGATTACTAAAGTTTTAGTTTGCTGCTAAATTGACCATCAAAATCTTGAATTGGGACCAATAGAGTCATTAATGTGATTAATAGTGAGAATATTCTGTTAATGATAAAATATTTCATTTAAATGTGATTATGTGGCAAATGATAGACGAAACAACATGCCACGTGTGCAAAATACAACTTCATAGTTAGAGACTGGACCAAATAGCCCACTATTGGTAGGGAGATTGAATTGCTCACCATGTCCACTGCTCAACATCCTTCCACTGCTTCCAGCCTTGATCCACCACCGTCCACATTGCTTGTCACTGCTAGTAATGGAAAAAAAAAAAACAAGAAGAAGAAAAAGAAAAGAATGAGATGAGTCGTTTAACCCAAATCGGATCCACCACCGTTCCTGTCACCTCCCACCAATTTCACCTCCAATGTTCATTTCATATCCCATCGCTGATTCAACCAACCCTTGTTGATTTAACCAACCCTTGTTGATTTAACCAACCTAAGCCTTATCATTGTCATCCAACATCACCCTAGTCGCTACCATTCAAGTCGTGCCTTGCATCGTTATCACTAATGTCACCTATGGAAAAAGAAGTCATTCACAAAATCCACTGTCTACCACCACCCTTGCACATCGTCTATCCATCAAGAGATTGCTATCGCTGTCCCCTTCGTGACCCAAGCCCCCAATCACCTTAAAATTGTCATCCCATCACCCTTAATGTTGAAGATTGAAGAAAACGAAGCTAGCCCAACACCACATGACCAATTTTAATGCCACATCACTTGCCCAGCCACACTTTCGTTTCTAGCTCAACCCACTAACGGCCCAGTGATCAATTTGGCCCATAATGGTAACTTTAGTGATAAAATTAGAACCACTCAAAACTATAGTAAACAAATGAGTCTAGTTCCATAATTATGGTAAGGAGCTTTCTTTTACTAGGTAGAACAACTTGGGTATCACCAAAATAGAAAATGTTGCAAAGATTCAGAACTACCCAAAATAGAACATGATGCAATAGTTTTGGGACAAAATGGAGTATAATTTTATATTTTGTATTGTTATTGTTAGATTAATGGAAAAAAAATAAATGGTAAATTGAGCATTTTCTAGATTTTATTCCAAAGAAAATTCATTGTTATATATTATATTAGTTCAGATTTTATGTTACATATACAAATTTATAAGCTTTATTATGTAATGTTAAATTTAATATTTGTATATGTCTTTGGACCCTCTTTATAAAATTTCTGGATCCACCGTTGTACTACATGCACCATTATACTCCTTCACTATCGCATTATTTATGGGTAAAATCCAAATTTGGTCCTTTAACTATTGGATTTGTCCTAAAGTGGTCCCTTAACTCTAAAAGTGACTATTAGAGTCCCTTAACTCAAGCAACGTATCCAATTTGAGTCTCATCCGTTATTTCAGGCACTATTTCTAACGGAAAATACATAGGTGGCACTTAATACCCCCTACTTGGTCCCACAATGCCACGTGGCATACTATTTCATGACAATAAATAATAAGACTGGGAGTATAATAAATCTTAGACTAGAATTGACAAAATATATAACTTTAGGGACTTAAAGGGCTAATTTCCCCCCTCCCCGCAGCCTTTGTCCTCTGTCTCCCTTCTCCGCCGCAATTCACCTCCGTTGCCCTTCACCTCCGCCAACCTTCTCCTCAGTCGCCCCCTCCTCCCTCTTCTGCGTCGCCGTCCTCTTCCCTCATCTCTCTCATCCTCTAGCCGCTATTGAAGCCGACCCGTCGCCGGGAATTCGTCGGCCGATCGTATAGGATCAAAATCGCTGCCAGCGCTCTGAGGCTCGATGTCGATCATCTGATTTATCTTCGCTACAACTTTCGGATCGCTGATAATATTCTAAGACATGCTGGGAATCGTTACCTCTCCTCGTCGGACTGGTTCAAAGAACGTCCTCCGATTCGACCTCCGACGCCCATTCGAACCATCTAGGAACGCATCTGGGAACGCATCTGGTAGCCTTTCGTGTTCCGATCGAGGGATGGAATGGCGGCAAGATCGAGGTGGCATCGGAGGTAATCACTCATAGGCGTTTGTGATTCCCACGCTTCTGGCATTTGCGATTCTTCGCTCGCTGTTCTCGATGTAGAGAGACATCCGATTCGATCAAGTTCGGCAAGAGAGAGAGATGAGGTCGGCGAGAGAGAGGCAAAGGGGGAGAGACCAAGGCGAGAGAGAAGGGCGGAGAGAGAGGGGATGAAGGATGAGCAGATCAAAGAGAGGGGCAGACGACGAAGCTCCACTGCATTTGAAGAGTTTTTCAGCTCTTCTTTTACAATGATACTTCCCAGGAGGTTACGGAGTGGGTGCCGTTGCGGCCGGAGATTGACCCAGATTGACCTGGAGTGTAGTCTTGCTCATCGACGAAGAAGATTGGGGAAGAAGAAGAAGATTGGGTTAAATTATGTTTTGGGTCCTTAGGATTATTCATCTGTGTCTATTCTACCTATAGATTTATTATCCTTTCAGTCTTGTCACTTATTGTTATAAAAGAGGATGCCAAGTGGCAGTTGGGGTGCCACATAGGCAATTTCCATCCGAATTAATGCCTTAACTGACGGTAGAGACCAGAATAGGACACGCGAGTTGAGTTAGGGGACTTTAATAGTCACTTTTTGAGTTAAGGGACCACATTAGGATGACCCTTAAAGTTAGGGGACTAAATTTGGATTTTACCCTATTATTTATAGAATCACGCTCAAAGTTACCTTATTTATAAAAATACTACCGTATTCAAAATTGCCTTATTTACAAGGCCATCACCATGTCCCGAACAACATTTTTTAAGAAATAAAGAGCACTTTTATCGAACAGTAAATTTGTACGAATGGAATAATATTTGTTATTAAATCAAACAACGTTACATGGAATAGCAATTATTTGTAAATAAACACCAATTGTTTTAACTGGCAATTACTACACGAGGACAACTTGTGGCATAAAAGAACAGTAATTGGTATGCGGGAAACAACAATGTTAGAACCTAAGGAAGAGTAAAGCTTGTGTGTGTGTGTGTGTAAGGTAATATTTTCTAATATTTACAAAAGCTATCGTTTATTTTCTTTTTAGTCAAAGTTGTTATTCATTCTATTTGATTATGTTGTTCATTGGGTTGATATTGTTGTTCAAACTAGAGAGTGATACTCTTTTTGTCAATATTGTTGTTTATTCACAACTATTGTTTGTTTTATTGATATTATTGTTCTTTTACTTGGTCTCGTTGTCCCTTTGCAACTTTTGGTCATTTGCTCAATCCTATTGTTCCTTTTAGTCAAGTTTGATGTTTCATTCATAATTATTGCTCTTTAGTTGACATTTTTATTTTTTAGTCAATATTATCAATCCTTTTACTATTTTATTAATTTGATCAATATTGTTATACCTTTTTCTCCAAACTATTGTTTATTTAGTAGATTTTGTTGTTTGATTTGTAATTTTTACATGTAATTAAAATTTTTGTTCATTTTCTCCAGAGTGTTGTTCACTTAGTCAAGTTTGATGTTCTATTTACAGTTCATGCAAATTCCAAACTAGATCTTAACATAAAAACAAACAATGAATAAGAAAAAAACATGAATTCTAAACTAAATCTAACCGAAAAAAAAAAAAAAGAATCAAAATAATGAATTTGATCAAAGCAAGAATTAGGACAACAAATTATATTAAATCAAGAATAAGAAAAGATAAACTACATCCAAAAACAAAAATACCAAAGCAAAATTAAAATCATAAACAAATATGAATATAGACAAAAGCAATAAATTAGATCAATCGTTGCAACTATATCATTCTCAATCATCTCCTAATTATCTAAAAGAAACCTGCAATGTAGCCATCTAGTTTGTCGCATTGTTCTCTTTTATAACTTTCACTATCTCCTCAACATTAACTTCCCTTGTTAGCAAGCTTCTCTGCTCAACTAAGATCTTGGGGCCATTCAAAATAATATGATGATTAACTTCTATAACAGTCTGGTTAGAAACACTAAGAATGTTATAAAAGAAATTTAAAAACTTATCTCTGGTTTCATATTGCATAGATTGTCTTCTGCCTGATTGAGCATAGATGTTTTTCTTTCATTTTGGAATGGAAGAATTTATTATTGTCATCACCAAGCCTTAGCCCGTCAATGGCTACCTTTTAAGCAAAATAATCTTCTTCAACTTTTCTCAAGGTCAACACCTCTTCCATTGTTCTATTCCTAGGCCATATATAAGGATTACTCCCTTAATTTTTTGTTCAAACTTATTTGAATATGATCTAATTCTTGTTCTATTACTCTTAATCTTCCCGAGCTATTAGAATAGCATTCATTTATTAAGTTTCTTTAGGGCTTTCTTTAACAAACGAAGCTTCCCTAGATCATTCCTCCAACAGAATATAAGATGGATGCCAAAATTGTAAGTCTTATAGTTTCTAAATATAATTTTCTTTTTAAATTTTTTAGCAAATGTTAATATAAATAAATTTAATTCAAATTTAAGTTAAAAATTAAAATTATGCAAAGAACTTAGGATGGGGGAGTAAAATTTATTATTTTTAATGTCAGACATTTCTTAATCCAATCGATGATAATGAAATCATAAACACAAAAGTGCAAAAATATAGTGTTTACTTCTATTAGTACAATGTCTAGTTTTACAATTCTAGTGTCTATTTTTGGTCTTCACATTATCTACCCATATTAGTAAATGTTCATTTGAAGACAATTACAATTCATTTTATATATTTCCTTGCCAAATTTAAGGACTCAACCTATTATATTAGATATTTAACGACCACAATTGAGTACTTGAACATCACAAATATATAACTAGACACTAATTTATCAAATTTAGACACTTAACCTATCATGCCCCATTGGGCTTTCCCCAAGTGCTTTTTGGTAGCCTTTAGCTCTTTCTTTAGTGTCTCTACCTTTTCTTTCTCTCAATTTAAGAGGGTGTCTTACATTTGGATGAAGGTAACAACTTTTAAGCACATCTAGCTAGTCTACAAAAAAGGCAAGACATCATAGAATCTTAAGATCCGAAATAGGCATAAAAAGGAAACTTATACAAAAACACCAGACCCCTGCTATCATCAAAGAATCAACGGCAAGTTCAGCTACCTTAAGGCCCTTGAAGTTAGCTTGGGTCATGTCTCTTTTCAACCATAACCCTCATAGGGCCTTTGGTGCAGCAATGTTATCCTTAAGAATAGATTCCTCTATGGTCAAGCTTTAGTTAGGGGAAAAGACTAAATTTCTACCTAGAACATCCTACTTCATCTTCTTATTTTGTTCCCCTAAAATTGAGCACCGTTGAAAGGGAGTGGAAAAAATCCTACCCTCATACCTAGCTCTTGGAAGCAAGATAAAAAAAAACAAGCTTAAAACTGCTAGAGCAAACAAATGTATAAAATAAGCGCAACCATCAAAATTTGCTTTAACAAATTTTTATGAAGTATCACTACATTGTTTCTTCTTCAAGCACTGATAGGAGATGTTTACCCAAAAATTTTGCCCTTTTGGGCTTAGTGGTTGCAGAGTGTCTCTCTTCATTCTAATGAGTGTTCAAGGCTTATGGTTTGAAAATTTACAAAGGTAGAAAAGGTTCTTGGCTCAAAGAGATTTTCACTACAAAAGTTGGTGAAAATAATGTAAATGAGAATTTTTAGAGGGTTCAAGTAAAAATGCCAAGGCGTAACAAAATGACGCATCTTAAGCTGAAGGGACATGGGTTTGAAGGTGTTTAGTTGAAAATCGCTATGTGCTGGGTATCCTTATAACACTTCTTGTAACAATCCACATCTTTTTACTAATTGCCCACACGCTTACAAGTTGTAAGTAGCATTTAATGGTCATTATCATTATGAATTCTAATTCCTCTTTAGTTTTATTTCTTAAGTTCCTTAAAAGGTTTACTCACTTTAATTCATAAAAAACCTAACCAAAAAATCTAGCCAGGCTTGTTCCTTTTCATAGAGATTTGAATGGAGAAGTATACGAAAGAATGCTTTGTAAGGGGCCTACACAAAAGGTTATGTTCATCATTTTAAGAACTTCATTATATGGATCTCCATATATGTCCATGGTAGGGACCCTACATTTGTACCCTTGGCAGGGGCCACACAATCCTCTTCTTAGAGGAACCTCTACAAGCAACCTTAATAAGGACCTAACCTTCTCTTCATAGACAACCTTGGTAGGAACCTAATGTTTTTCTTCCCTATAATCATGGGCTCAAGCCTGCCCTTTTCCTTTTCAAAGAGGGAGGCTTTTTATTTACTATAAGAATTTCATTCTTATTTCTTCCACAAGATTCAATCTTGCATTTCCATAATGTAGGGACCTTATTTCCCTTGGCAAGGACCCATATTCCAGCTTTTGGAATATGGCTTTTAATACCATAATTGGCCTAAAACAAGTCCAATCACCCTGATGGGCTTGATTTATGTCTTGGACAAAACATAGGAACTAGTGGTCTAGAAATCTCTTTCTATCCCAACCCGTCACTATAATCTTACGGATTGAGTAAAAGGTTTTCAAAGATAATTCTTGATTAACTCTTAATGAGGATATCTTTCTAAATGAGAGAGAGGATCCGATCACTTGATTCATAGGCTTTCCATAATCACCACCATTCAAGACCTCTGCTTACCATGCAACATGAGCTTTCACTATGAAAGGGCAATCAAATATTCTTGAGAATGTAACTTGACATATCTCACTCTCTTCCACTCGGCACACATTTTCCTCTAAATGTTCACTAACTTGACTATCAAAAGTCCTCCCTACGAATAGTCTTTATTGTAGTTCTTATGAAGCATCAAGTCTCGACTTTATGATTTTTTAGCATTTTAGCTATCATTAGTATATTTAGCAACTAATTTTGCAACTGAAATTGACACGTGCTGATTTGAGGCCTTCTCCAATTTTGCTTTTCCCTTTGCGTAGTAGTAGTAATAGATGTTAGATACCAAAGATTATGTGATCCATAAAATGGAGATTTGAGCATGAAAGGCAAGACTCACATAAAGAAGCCGAGTGCGGGACGAGGATGGGCCAATTGGGATGGTACCCAGAATATTCCCCAGCGCGTTCGATTTGTGTGTGCGGTGGCCACCAATTCAGAATTTATCCCCTCGAATATTCGCTCGTTCCCCGCCCCCTTCATCTGCTCCTAAACCTAACCTATAGGTCCTATACTACTAAATTAATTCCCAAACGTTAAAGATCACATGAAATTATATAAATGGTAAAGGCAATAAATATTTTGAGATAAAAAAAATAGGAAAAGCACGGAGAAAAAAAATATTTTTTCTAGAATTTTCAATGAAATGTATTAAGTTTAATCAACTGCAATAATTTAACATTGTATATTCAATTATGATGATTCCGATGTGGAGAAAAAAAATTGGGCATTAGACATGGAACCGGATCCAAGAGGTACAAACTACAAAGAATGTGGAAATATTCGGAACCTCGAGAAAGGGTGCTATATATTAAAAGTTTAAAATAAGATCTTACAAAATACCTGACGCCTTTTGATTGATAATTGAAAATATGAGTAATTATAGTTAATTTTTCTGTATTAAATATATTCTAGTCATATATAATTTCATGATTAATTATGATTTATCTCACAAGTTTATTTGATATTATACTTTACATTATTTTGTTTTAGAAATATATAATTTGTTATTTGCTTTTTTTAAACTACTCGACAGCAACTTATCTCAATAGTTTTTGTCTGTATAATATTTTGTTGTACTTAATAGATATTTTAAATTATTATTATTTTTTATAAATGTAAAATAATTTTTTTTTAGAGAATACAGTGTAAGGCAGAGGGTAAAATGTGTATTTTTAAAATAGAATGGTACAATGTAATATCAGCTAAATTTTGGAGGTAAATTGTATTTAACACATAATTTTATACAATTTTTTTATAAATATTTTAATATATTTCGTAAAATTCCTCTAAATATTAGTCTCACGGTGGATTCGGAAAAAAAAACAAAAACCGATCACAACGTAACGTAATATTCCTTCGGCATAAAAGAAACAAAAAGAATCCTGCCACGCCTCCACTGTGCCCTTTTCTCTCCATATAAATACCCCTTCCCTGTTTTTCGTGATTCTTCACCAACAAAACAGAGTTCTTAGAAAAACCACCTCTTCCTCTCTCTTCTTGCACCTCCGGCGACGAGACGCAGCAACGGAAATGGCCGGAATCGTCATCATGTTCGATTTCGACAAGACGATCATTGACTGCGACAGCGACAACTGGGTCGTCGACGAGTTGGGTTTCACCGATTTGTTCAACCAGCTCCTCCCTACCATGCCCTGGAATTCTCTTATGGTTAGAAAATTTTGAAGTTTTTTTTCTTTTTCAGAAGTTTTCCTTTCGATTTTCCTCTGGGATTAGTTCAAGTACCCCTCCGACGTGCACACAAAGTTTATTAGATTGTAGAGTCCTGTTTTAATTCTTTCAGGACCGAATGATGAAAGAGATTCACTCGCAAGGGAAAACCATCCACGACATTGTTGACGTTCTGAAGCGGGCTCCGATTCATTCCCGGGTCGTACCCGCCATTAAAACCGCCCGAGCTTTCGGGTACAAAATTGCAATTTTTTTTTGAAAATTTACTTTAATTTGTATATAAACTGCTGAATAACAATATATATAATAATGTTACGTCGGTAACTTTTAGACTGCCTTTGTTGGTATTCTCCATAACTGCTGTAGTTGAATTCATTTCTCCATGATTAATCAATGAATGATTTTGTTTTAAAAAATTTTAGACATTTTTTTTAAACAAAACTTAAATATATATTGGGGTCGTTTTTCAGGTGCGAGTTGAGGATTGTTAGCGACGCGAATTTGTTCTTCATAGAGACGATTTTGGAGCATCTTGGGATTAGGGAATGCTTCTCGGAGATCAATACGAATCCTGGGTTTGTGGATGGAGAAGGGAGGCTAAGGATTCTACCATACCATGACTTCAACAAAGCTTCTCACGGCTGCACCGTCGGTACTTGTCCTCCAAACATGTGCAAGGTAAGCTGCTTGGTTTTTTTTTTCATACCCGAAATTTATCTTTTATTGATTTTTAAAGAAATCATATTTTACTTAAATTACTTTTTGTCCTGGTCTCAACAAATAACTGGCATTTTTTGTAATAGCCAAAAATTGGAAAATTAAATTAATTAGGAAGATACACAGCAAGGGCAAAAAGAAAGTGAAATAACTAAAACCTTTGAAAATCTGAAGGCAGAGAACATAAATCGACAGTGTTAGAGAAAACTCTAGAGGCTTATGAAATGATCATGTTCCATGTACAAATCAAATGGTCATCCACCTTCTAATCCGTGTTCGAACCTCTCCTTCTCCCTCTACGTTAACTCTTGACACCTTTTATTTGTAATGACCGATTTTGTGTGAAATTTTTTTTTTTTGAAGGTTCATGCCCAATTGCCATCTTCTGGAATTCTTTTAGAATATTCTCGTATGCCTCTCTTGTTGATACGAGAATTCTTTTCTTGACCCCACAAGCATATTGGAGGAGGCTTCCAACCCATCAATGTCGACAAGAGTCAAATTTTGTGATCCTAGATTTACAATCAAGAATAATTAATATTTACCACTTGACAATTTTTGACACATGTCACTTTATTGGTTGAAAATTGGAACAGAATTTTATTGAGAACGCAAAATTTAATTTTTTGAAAACTATTTCATGGTACATCTATGAAGAACATGTGAAATTGGGCTTATATTGATTCAAATTTTCTTTACCATCAGATTATTGCAATTAACTAATAATGTATGATTGTGGGTAACAGGGCAAGGTCATTGAGACGATCCAATCAACCCTGGAGGGGAAAGAAAGAATGATCTACCTTGGGGATGGAAATGGTGACTACTGCCCAAGCCTAAAGCTTGGGGAGAGGGATTACATGATGCCCAGGAAGAATTTCCCAGTCTGGGGACTGATCTGCAGAAACCCAATGCTCATAAAGGCACAAATTCATGAGTGGACAGATGGGGAGGACCTGGAGAGGGTTCTGATTGGGTTGATCAACAAGATTTATGTGGAGGAAAATGGTGAAGTAGAAGATTCTAGCCACTTGATTTCTGCTGTTGATCTCTGCAAGTTGCAGACCATTTCTGCTTCTGGGCATGACAGTAATTTGCCTCAACCTGTACCTGTGCGTCAGTAGAGATGAAAGAAGGGACACTTGAAGCTAGCCCATAATCTTACCAGAACGAACCCAAAAAGAAAAAGAAAAAGAAAAAGAAAAAGAAAAAAAGAGAGAAAAGGAAAAGAAAATCATTGCTCAAATGATTTTTTTTTTTTACCCTCTAAAGGGTTGTGTGTTTTAGTAACCAAAGTAATGCTAATTCCAATAATTGTAAATTAAGCGCAAGTTTTTCCTTGTATTGGTTTCTGTTGAATATGAGTCCAATCCCATATTATTCATTTTTGTTTCCTTGGCCGGTTGAAGACAAGTCCAAATTGGACTTGCAATCCAATTGGTAAACCACGTGATGAGGCTTTTAGCCATCCATCCGACTTTTTGTGGGTGTGCGAGAGAATAGACCAGATCGAAGCAGAGAGAACAACAGAGCTGCGATTCGGCGTTCGACAGGTTCTCTTCGGAGAGCAATTTTTTTCTTTTTATCGAAGCATTGTTCTTGTAATTTAGGAGTGTTATTTTTTTGGGCTTGTGAGCGCCAATTGTGGGGTATTGATGTTTTTGGCCTTCATGATGTGAGATTTTTGCAGGAACCCTAAAGTGTTAAATTTTCTGTTTCTCTTAAATTATTGTGATAAGATTTAAATTGGCTAATAACTTAAATCTTGAACGTTGTATTATTTTTTTATAGCAGATTTTGATGTTAGTTTGTCACATAGTTTTTTTCTCTACACTGGAAGAATTTTTACATATATCATGTGTTTCAATTTATCTCTGTTTGGTATTTTTTTTATTGTTTCTACTTTGTTATGATTTATGGCTTGAATGATTGTCGATTTTATCTTTTGGGTTTAATGATAATTATTTTGGGTCTATCCCAACAAGTGGTATAAGAGCTTATAACTAAATAGGATATGGGTGACAATATAGGTTCAGTGCTCAGATTGAATGCATCAAATTATTCGATTTCGAAGCCAATGATGGATGATCTACTTTATTGTCTTGATTTCTATGATCCGATTTTAGGTGATTCAACCAAGCCAAAGGACATGTCAGATGACGATTAGAAGAAGCTCAAACATAAGATAGTTGGCACCATTAGAAGATAGGTGAATATGAATGTGTTCCACCATGTTTCTGCAGAGACAAATGCTCAAACTCTGTAGAAAAAATTAGAAGGCTTATTTGAGAAAAAGACCACTTAGAATAAAGCTTTCACTGTATGAAAGTTTATCAATTTTAAACTTAAGGAAAGACAGTCAATTTTCGAGCACTTGAATGATTTCCAGAACTTAATTAATCAGTTGACTACTATGAAGTTGGAGCTTGATGATGAGTTGCAGGTATTACTTCTTTTGAGTTTCTTACCTGATAGCTGAAAAAACCTTGGGGATTACTATTAGTAATTCGACCACAGATGGCAAACTCACCTTGAGTTTGGTTAATGATAACTTGTTCAATGAGGAGACAAGGAGGAAAGAGTTGGGTTCTAAGTATACACGTGCTTTTGTCACTAAAAGGAGAGGTAAAAGCAAAAGTAAGGGACTTAAGGGTAGTCATGGTAACTTTGGTGATTATTCGAAGTCTAGAGATGGAAAAAATTGTCATTATTGTAGGAAACCTGATCATATAAAGAAGCATTGCTAGAAGAGGAAGAAGGATGAAAAAAAAAAGAGGAAAAAGCTCCCGAGGACAAAAATATAACTGCAATTGTTGAGTTGGATGGTGATCACATTGCAGATTTGAATGTCTAATGGATAGTTAATTCGGCTGCATCCTATCATATTTCTCCTAAAAAGGAATTGTTTATTACTTACAGGGAGGTTGATCTTGGGGTGGTGAAGATAGGTAATATAACCCAGTTTAGTATCTTAGTGATTAATGATGTTATTGTGCAAACTAGTTTAGGTGTCACTTTGATGTTGAGGAATGTGTGTCACATTCTAGATATGCGGCATAACTTTATTTTAGTGAATGTGCTTGACTGAGAAGGTTATAATCAAAGTTTTAGGGATACGATGTGGAAGCTGAAGTGTGGTTCGTTACCAATGGCAAAAGGTAATCTTTGTTACACTTTGTATAGAACATATGTTCATGTTTGTGGGAGTAGTTCACTAAATGTGGTTAAGGATGATGCTTTTATGAATTTATGGCATACACAGCTGGCTTACATTAGTAAGAAAGGATTAGGGACTTTAACAAAGCAGTTCCTCCTTCCTATTGCCAAAGGTACATCATTTGACACTTGTGATTTTTGTGTATTAGAAAAGCATCATAGAGTATCTTTTCATATTCTTTTTACATGAAAAAAAAACTAACCTTGAGCTAATACATTATGATATTTGGGGTCTCATCGAGGTGGAGTCATTGGATGGTAATAGGCACTTTGTGACTTTTATTGATGATGTTTCATGAAAGTCTTAGGTGTACTTGATGAAGAAGAAGAGTCAGGTCTTTAATTATTTTAGGATTTTCCATGCCACGATTGAGAGGGAGATTGATGAACACTTAAAGTGTCTCTGTATGGAAAATGGCATGAAGTATACCTTTAATGAGTTTGATAAGTATTGCAAGAAGCATGGTATTCATCATGAGAAAACAGAGCCCAGTACACCACAACATAATCATGTAACTGAAAGGTTGAATCGCACCATTATTGAGAAAGTCAGATGTGTGCTACAGATTTTTAAGTTGCCAAAAACATTCTAGGGTGAACCTGTGAGTACTGCTATTTACCTAATTAACCAGACTCCATTAGTTCCTTTAGGTTTTCTAGTCTTGAAGAATGTATGAACAAGTACAAATGCTTCTTATTTATATTTAAAGGTGTTTGGTTGCAAAGCATTCATGCATGTTTCTAAGGAATAATGGTTGAAGCTTGACAATAAGGCCAAACTGTGCATTCTTGTTGGTTGTGACGGTGAAAAGTATGGCTACCGATTATGGGATCTAGAGAAAAAGAATGTGGTTAAAAGTAGAGATGTTGTCTTCACAGAGCATGGGAATATAGAGGATATTGGGTTGTAATAGAAGACTTCATACATTGCTTATGGTGTTGATGATCTGCACCTACACCTATTCCATTTGAGAATGCCATAGATGGGGGAGCTACAAAACCTAGGGTAGAACAGCTAGCCATTGTTGATAAACAGGTTGATGGCCATATAACTGAGCATGGCAATGATCTTGAGTAGGGGAGGTAGCCCCCTTCAATGGAAGAGCTAAAGTCTCAGTCGAAGAGATTTATTAGAAAGCGTTTTCTATTTACTAGGTATCCTAGCTCTAATTATATCATGCTTGTTGATGCGGGGAAGCCTAAGAGCTTCATCGATGCGCAATCTTATGTAGATAAGGACCAGTGGATCACTGCAATGCAAGATGAGATGAATTCTCTCCAAGAGAACAACATATATGAGTTGGTGGATCTACCTAAACATAGAAGAGCATTGCAGAATAAGTGGGTGTTCATGACATGGCCGTCTTTGGCCCCTTCCCAAGAAGCCTATGAGAACTGGCCTCATGGTGGTTGTAAGATGCTTTGACTATAGTAAATAGAAAACATAAAACATTCACTTGGCCAAGGTATTTTCATAGAAAACAAGTTTAAATAGCCAAAGCATACAAAATCAACATATATATGAATATCACTACATATAACAATCGTGTGAGAGCATTCAACATAAAGTAGACTAATGCTCATTGATGCGAACCCCGATGGTATAAAGACCATGAAACGCGCCCAAGATGTGATTCAAGCTCCACAAGACATCAAAAAGACTAGGTTTGAAACCCCCACCCCTAATCAACCTGTGATTAGAAACGAGAAGTATAGAACTCCAAGAACACAAGCACACTTGTGCACCAAGGCAGTCCACAAAGAACCAAAGAGAAAACCTCTCCAAAGAGCAATATTATTTCGGCATTAATCTGTGTTTTACATCCAGAATATGTGCCTTTATATAGGCCTAAACTAGGGTAAAAATCTGGGCAAAATTCGCAGCCCAAGTCACCTAGGAAACCTAGTTACAAAGGACTCAAGAAAACCCAGTCCAATTAGGATTCCTAAACCCTTTCTAACTTGTTTTGTGTATGCAGCGTATGCCACCTGTCCTAAGCGACCTGAATTAATTTTATAGCCTAAATAACATCCTAAATAATTTACCTAAATAGGAATTGAACAAATATAAAATTCAAATACAAGATTAAACCTGAAAACTCCCAAATAGCCTTTTCGGGTGCATTTTTGGGCACTTTAGGGCTTTCACTTGTATCTTTAGCTCCCAGCTTGAATCTTTGAGTTCCAATGACATGAATCTTCCTCTTAGATGTGGTAAAAGAGGTCTGGAAAGTTAGAGCTCAAAATCCAGCTTATGGGCACAAAATGCATCAAGAACACTTAAGGTGGCTCAAATGGTGCACTTTGAGTGATGTCCTAGGTGTCCTTATTTTGTGACTTGTCTAAACACCCCAAAACTGAGTTCCAAGCATATCCATCATCTCCATATGGTGTCTTGAAAGTTTCATCAGCTCCTTGTGAAGTTTCATGTCCATTCTCCATGAAGAAACTTGAAACAAAGGCTTGTAGTGCACTTGAGAGCTCCTTAGCTTTCTTCCTTGTCATAGGTCCACTAGAAACCTTCAATGGGTCCTTGCCTTCTCCATGTGTGCCTTCCTTGATCATATCAAATCCCCCCTCCTTAGAAGGATTCGTCCACAAATCTGCATGTTCAAACAAAGATAAATCAGAAACATTAAAAGTAGCACTCACATTGTACTCACCCGGCAAGTCTAGCATGTATGCATTGTCATTGATCTTCTTAATGACTTGGAATGGTCCATCTCCTCTTGGATGAAGCTTAGTCCTTCTTGCAGCTAGAAATCTTTCTTTTCTCATGTGTAACCAAACCCAATCTCCAGGTTCAAACACAACTCTCCTTCGGCCTTGGTTGGCTTTCTTAGCAACTTGTTGATTTTTGAGTTCAATTTGTTGCTTAACCTTCTCATGCAACCTCTTGATGCTCTCGGCCTTCTTACTACCATCCAAACTAGATACCTCATGAGTAGGTAATGGCAAAAGATCCAATGGAGTTAAAGGATTAAAACCATAAACAATCTCAAAAGGTGACAAATTAGTAGTAGAATGCATGGACCTATTATAAGCAAATTCTACATGAGGCAAACAATCTTCCCAAGCTTTCAAATTTTTACCAATGATAGCTCTAAGCATGGAACCTAAAGTCCTATTAGTTACCTCAGTTTGCCCATCAGTTTGTGGGTGACAAGATGTAGAAAACAAAAGCTTAGTTCCTAACTTACCCCACAAAGTCCTCCAAAAGTGGCTTAGAAACTTAGTGTCTCTATCCGAAACTATAGTTCTAGGAACACCATGAAGTCTAACAATCTCTTTGAAAAACAATTCAGCCACATGAATAGCATCATCAGTCTTATTGCATGGAATAAAATGAGCCATCTTAGAAAACCTATCAACTACAACAAAGATTGAGTCACGGTTTCCCTTAGTCCTAGGCAATCCAACAATGAAGTCCATAGAAATATCTACCCATGGATGACTAGGTGTAGGAAGTGGTGTGTATAACCCATGTGAAGTGTGAGTGGATTTTTCCTTCCTACATGCAATGCATTGCTCACATACCTTCTTCACATCCTTTACCATATTCGGCCAATGGTAATGTTCCTTCAAAGTATGCAAAGTCTTGGCTTGTCCAAAGTGTCCCATAAGTCCTCCACAATGAGCTTCCTTTGTGAGCAATTCCCTCAAAGATGTCTTTGGTATGCACAACCTGTTTTCTTTGAAAAGAAAGCCATTAACTTGGTAGAACTTCTCAAAAGCAAACTTAGAACACTTAGAATAAATCTCACCGAAATCATCATCACTAGCATATAAATCCTTCAAGTGTTCAAAACCCAAAACTTTTGCATCTAAAGCCGAAAGTAAAGCATACCTTCTTGAAAGTGCATCCGCCACTATATTATCCTTACCTTGCTTGTATTTGATAACATATGGGAATGACTCAATAAACTCTACCCATTTAGCATGCCTCCTATTCAACTTACCTTGCCCACTAAGAAACTTAAGGGCTTGGTGATCAGTGTGAATCACAAACTCTCTTGGCCACAAATAGTGTTGCCAAGTCTCCAAAGCTCTTACCAAAGCATAGAGCTCCTTGTCATATGTGGGATAGTTCAAGCTAGCACCATTCAACTTCTCACTAAAGTATGCAATGGGGCGGCCTCCTTGCATCAATACAGCTCCAATGCCTATACCTGAAGCATCACACTCAACTTCAAAAGTATTAGCAAAGTTAGGCAAAGCTAAAAGTGGTGCATGGCATAACTTTTCTTTTAACAACCCGAAAGCATCTTCTTGAGCTTTTCCCCACTTAAATCCCACATTCTTCCTTATAACTTCAGTTAGAGGTGCAGCAATGGTAGAAAAATTCCTAACAAACCTCCTATAGAAGCTAGCTAACCCATGGAATGATCTCACCTCAGTAATGGATGTTGGCGTCGGCCATTCTTGTATGGCTCTCACCTTCTCTTGATCTACCTCAATTCCATGTGAACTCACAACAAATCCAAGGAAAACAACTTTGTCAACACAAAAAGAGCACTTCTTCAAGTTAGCATACAACTTTTGTCCTCTTAAAGTGCTTAGTACTTGTGTGAGGTGTCCAACATGCTCTTCTAAGTTCTTGCTATATACTAAGATATCATCAAAGTACACAACAACAAACCTACCAATGAAGTCACGCAAGACATGATTCATAAGTCTCATGAAAGTACTAGGAGCATTAGTTAATCCAAAAGGCATAACTAACCATTCATAAAGTCCAAACTTTGTTTTGAAAGCAGTTTTCCATTCATCCCCTTCCCTCATTCTAATTTGATGGTACCCACTTTTTAAATCAATCTTTGAAAACAAAGTAGAACCATGCAACTCATCAAGCATATCATCAAGTCTAGGAATAGGATGTCTATACTTTACAGTGATCTTGTTGACAGGCCTACAATCCATGCACATGCGCCATGAACCATCCTCCTTTGGCACCAAAAGTACAGGTACGGCACAAGGACTCAAACTTTCCCTCACAAGGCCTTTGTCCAACAACTCCTTTACTTGCTTCTCAATCTCCTTAGTCTCCTCGGGATTGGTTCTATAGGCTGGCCTATTTGGAATTGGTGCTCCCGGGACTAGGTCTATTTGATGCTCAATGCCTCTAATTGGAGGCAAACCTCTCGGATCTTCAGGGAAAACATCTTCAAAGTCCTGCAACAAAGACACAACAACACTAGGAAGATGTGTTAGATCATTGACAACAAGTAAAGATTCTTTGTAAATTAAAAGAAGCACTGGTCTTTGTGCTTGAATGGCTTTCCTCACATCACTCATTTTAGCAATATAGCACTCATTTTTTCCACTCAACTTCCTTTCATTCTTTTCTGTTGGGAACTCTCCACTCTTCTTCCCCTCATGGTCACTCATCTCACTTGATCTCTCATTTTGTCTCTCGGCTTTCCCCTCTTCACTCTTGCCCTCAACTTTCCCCTCATTTATTTTTCTCTCAACCTTACTTTGAAGTTTCCTTTGATCCTCCAAAACTTGTTGTGGTGAAAGTGGACTAAGTGTGACCGGCCTTCCTTCATGGACAAATGAGTACAAGTTTTTCTCTCCATTATGTGTGACTTTCTTATCAAATTGCCACGGCCTTCCAAGCAAAATGTGGCAAGCATGCATAGGAACAACATCACAAAGAATTTCATCATGGTAAGTACCAATTTTGAATTTAACTGAAACTTGCTTTACCACTTTTACCTCCCCGGCATCATTCAACCATTGAAGCCTATATGGTTGTGGGTGCTTTTGAGTTGGAAGCTTCAACTTCTCCACCATGGTTGAACTTGCTACATTGGTGCAACTTCCTCCATCAACAATGAGGCTGCACACTTGATCTTTGATTCGGCATCTAGTGTGGAATATGCACTCCCTTTGATTGGCCTCCTCCTTGGCTTGTACACTTAGAGCTCTCCTAGCAACAAAAGCAAAGTCACCTTCCTCGGGCTCAAGTGTGTTTTGCTCATCATCCTCCAAAGGTGGTGTATCCTCCATGGCATCCTCTTCCTCGGATGTGATCTCACCATCATCTTTGAGAATCATCACCTTTTTGTTAGGACAATCTCTCATGTAGTGCCCCTTGCCTCTACACTTGAAGCATTCAATCTCCCTTGACTTGGGCACATCTTTGGGTGGCACCTTGGGTTTGTCTTGTTGAGGCCGAGACATGCTTCCCTTGGTAGCCTCCATTCTTGGCTTTGGTGCCTCCTTGCTCCATGTTCCCCTCCATGTGGAACTTCCTCCTTGAGCCATCTTGGATGCCTTAGACCTCTTGATGATTCTTTCGGCCTTGGTGGCATGGTGAAGCAAATCCTCCATGTTGACATATGGCACCATCTCCACTTTGTTGGCAATCTCATGGTTAAGGCCATTGATGAATCTAGCAATGGTAGCCTCCTCATCTTCAATGATATTGGCTCGGCTTAGTGTCATCTCCAAGTCCTTATGATAGTCCTCCACACTCCTTTGGCCTTGCACAAGCCTTTGAAGTTTGAGGTGTTGATCTCTCTAGTAGTAACTTGGAACAAATCTCTTTCTCATCATGGCTTTAAAAGCTCTCCATGTATTGATGGGTTCCTCCTCATTCCTCCTCCTAGAAGTGACAACCTAGTTCCACCATACAAGAGCATAATCAGTGAATTCAATAGTAGCCACTTTAACTTTCTTTTCCTCAGAATAGTGATGGCACCCAAACACCATCTCAATCTTTTGCTACCACTCCCAATATGCATCTGGATCACTCTTCCCTTGGAAATGTGGAATGGTAAGTTTGATGGAGCTTAGACTGTTGTCCTCCCTTGGCTCCCCCCTCCTTGGAAGCCCATGGTCATGCCAATGCCCTTCTTCCTCCTCGGGCTCTTCTCTCCTTGGACCTCTCCTTGGTTGCAAGATGGGATTTGGTCTCCTTGGCAACCTCAAGTCAATGTCCTCAATCCTCCCAACAAGTCTATTGAGAGTTTCTTGAAGCTCTCTCATGGTTGGCTCATCATTGTTCCTTACTTCCATCCTCCTATCCTCTTGGCCCTCCATACTCCTGAAAATAACAAAGATCCTCACAAACACTCACCTCACGTGTTTCACTCAAAAGATGAACACTCAAACACTCAATTTGTTAGTGAGATATTGCTATTCAAAGAGTTCTCAAAAGTTCTAAGAAAACTATCCTCAAAGCACACAAGAAAACTTGAATTTTTGAAGAACTATTTTGACTCCAAAAGAGGTGGGCTAAACAAGCTTTAAAAGACTCTAGGAAGCTCTTGCAATTGATGATCACAAGAACCACAAAGAAAGCTTTTTGACTAAAAAACAATGGGATAGGTTTTGGGGTGCAAAACTTTCAACACTTTGAGAAAACTTCTTTTTGCAAGCTCTTTTCTTTGTTCTTTTCTTTTCTTTTCATTTCTTTTTTTTTCTTTTCCTTTTTTTTTTTATTTTTTTTTTTTTTTCTTGCTGTTTTGATGCTAAAACAACTTTCTCCTTGAAGTTCCTTGCTGCCAAAGACAAAAATTCAGTTTTCTATTTGGCCAAAACAAGAAACTATTGAAATTTGCACAATTTGAAACAACTTTTTGAATACCGAAACTTCCTGAACTTGGATCCTTCTTTTTTTGGTGTTCTCATGACTCTAGGATGCTGGAAACAATGAAAACAAGAGAGATTAATAGGGCTAGACACAAAACAGAAAGATAAGAAATAACTAGGAACAAACAATTTGAAACCGAGAAAACTAGACAACACGGATTGACTTCTTTTTGTTGTTTTTGTGATTTTCGGACTTGAACAAGGATGGAATAAAAAGGACAGACCTGAAACAAGAAGAAAAAGGATTAAAACAGAGGATTTAGACCAAAATTACTGGAGAAAAATGAAAGAAAACCGAAGATAAACAAGAACACAGCATATGTCCTTCAATGGAACTTGTGGCTCTGATACCAACTGATGCGAACCCCAATGGTATAAAGACCATGAAACGTGCCCAAGATGTGATTCAAGCTCCACAAGACATCAAAAAGACTAGGTTTGAAACCCCCACCCCTAATCAACCTGTGATTAGAAACGAGAAGTATAGAACTCCAAGAACACAAGCACACTTGTGCACCAAGGCAGTCCACAAAGAACCAAAGAGAAAACCTCTCCAAAGAGCAATATTATTTTGGCATTAATCTGTGTTTACATCTAGAATATGTGCCTTTATATAGGCCTAAACTAGGGTAAAAATCTGGGCAAAATTCGCATCCCAAGTCACCTAGGAAACCTAGTTACAAAGGACTCAAGAAAACCTAGTCCAATTAGGACTCCTAAACCCTTTCTAACTTGTTTTGTGTATGCAGCGCATGCCACCTATCCTAAGCGACCTGAATTAATTTCATAGCCTAAATAACATCCTAAATAATGTATCTAAACAGTAATTGAACAAAAATAAAATGCAAATACAAGATTAAACCCGAAAACCCCCAAATAGCCTTTTTCGGGTGCATTTTTGGGCACTTTAGGGCTTTCACTTGTATCTTCAGCTCCCAGCTTGAATCTTTGAGTTCCAATGACATGAATCTTCCTCTTAGATGTGCAAAAATAGGTCTAGAAAGTTAGAGCTCAAAATCCAGCTTATGGGCACAAAATGCATCAAGAACACTTAAGGTGGCTCAAATGGTGCACTTTGAGTGATGTCCTTGGTGTCCTTATTTTGTGACTTGTCTAACCACTCCAGAAATGAGTACCAAGAATATCCATCATCTCCATATGGTGTCTTGAAAGTTCCAGCAGCTCCTTGTGAAGTTTCATGTCCATTCTCCATGAAGAAACTTGAAACAAAAGCTTGTAGTGCACTTGAGAGCTCCTTAG